>BJFM01001807.1:7365-19870 GCA_016586285.1 Arothron firmamentum | reverse complement strand
TGTGTGTGTGTGTGTGTGTGAGTGTGTGTGTGTGTGTGTGTGTGTGTGTGTGTGTGTGTGTGTTTGTGTTCCTCCACGAGGAAAATACACTGAAGGTTTCTTCAACAAGTGACTTCCTGGGCTTCATTAAAGGGATCAAACACAAATTAATCAAGTACTAATAGAAGGATTAGTCAGATTTGTCCTCTCTGTCCCAGTATGACCAGTTTATTTCACTTTCCCAATCCTTCCCTGCCTCAGATCAGGGTGTGTTTGTGTATTTGACGGAGCTCAGATCAGCGCTGAAGCTGATGTGAGCCTGGCTGATCTGAGCCGACCGCTGGATCTAATTGGGAAAATCCTGCCGTGTTTGTGTTTGTGCAGCGGACCAGAGCTCCTCGGCCGTCTCCATCCAGCCTTCCACGGCTGACATCCAGGAGGGCCAGAGTCTGGAGCTCAACTGCGTGGCCCCTGGAAACCCCCCTCCGCGAGTCACCTGGTCCCGGGCCGGCGGGCTCTCCTCCAACCACCAGGTGGGGCCAACGACGGCGGATCTTTGTGGGTCTCTGCCGGTTGGTGCCTCAGTTTCACTGATGGGCTCTAACAGGTTCTGGGCAACACGCTGAGGATCCTTTCAGCCACAGCCGAGGACTCTGGGGAGTACATCTGCCGGGCGCAGAGCAACCACGGAAACCCCTCACCGCACGTCCAGCAGGCCACCGTCTCCGTGTCCGTCACCTCATCTTCTTCACGTGCGTACTCAAAAAAAAAGAAAAGAAAGGCTACTCCTGCTGCTGTGGTGCTGTGAGGCTCAGTCCAGACCGGATCTTAGAGAGCTCGCTCATGCCGAAACCTCTCATTTTTCTGGAGATGGATCTATTTTAGGGGCGTGGTCAGGACCGTTGCTCCGCCCACACAAGGAAGTAATCATCTAATATTTTCTGGAAGCTGCTCAGGTGTTGGTATGCGAGTGCTGTTGCAGTTTTTGCTCCTCTTCTGAGTGTTTCCTGTAATATACTGAACCCTGTCTGGCTTTGATCTGGGCCTCCTCATTTTCTCGCTGATTGCTCTGTGATGGCGGCTCCAGGCAGCCGGGGAGCTGACCTCATCGCCTCACCGCAGAAATGTCATTTTCAGCTGGACCTTCAGGCAGAAGGCCCAGTCTGGTGCTGCTGTCCCATGATCTCACCCCCAGGCTCCCCTTCCTGGAGCTTTAGCCTCGTTCCTGCCCTTCAGACGGCCAATAACCACGCAGAAAAAGCCATTTCCTGCATCATTAGTCATGGACAGAGGCGTTCTGAGTGGCTGCTCCGCTTCCTGCTGCAGGTCTCCAGAGCCCGATCATCGCCATCGAGCCCCACAGCGCCGTGGTGCGTGTCGGGGAGACGGCGACCTTCAGGTGCAGGGTCTACAGCGGCGCCCAGCCCGTCAGGCTGGAGTGGAAGGTGGCCAACAACCAGCATCTGCCAGGTATCAACCCCACCCGACAAGCTTTGCTGCACCTCTGCAAAGCTTCATGACCTTCATTCCTCAATGCCAGGCCTGGAAAATGGCAGCTGTTTAAGCATAATGATATTAGGAACGGCCTTGTTGAATTTCACTGCAGATAATGTCAAAGTCAGCCGTGATGGTTCCATCATCACCATCGTCAACGTCCAGCCGGAGAACCTCGGGCCCTACCGCTGCGTGGCGAGCAACCCGTTTGGCATCACCCACACCATCGTGTCTGTGATCGTGAAAGGTAAAAAAGCACAGGAACGAGTTTCCGGACGTCCGCGGGCTCTAAGGGCGGAGCGCCCCCTCCTGGCTGAGCCATGCAGCTGTTCTTGTGTCCTCAGACTCTCCTGTGGCCGTCGTCACCCCCGCCGGACCCGTGCGGGTCAAGCTGGGCGAACCCATCAACCTGGAATGCCAGGCATCAGGAGAGCCCCGCCCCTCTGTTTCATGGCACCGACTGGACAGCAACCGTAAGACCATGCTGACCAGCCCCGTTCCCATGGAGACCAACGCTGTCATGCAGGTATGGATGCAGCCGACCGCACCTGCGGCAGGCTTGACATCCGAGCTTTTAACGCGTGAACTTTCCCTCCGGTAAAGATCCTGGCGGCGCGCCCAGAGGACAGCGGCACGTACGTGTGCACGGCTCGCAGCAGCGATGGCTCGACGGAGACCAGGGTGGAGGTCATTGTGGAGGGAAAGCCCCGGGCGTCTGTCCCCGAGCCCCAGATGGTTGTGGTGGAGGGTCGGACCGCGACGCTGCGCTGCCACGCTCACGGTTAAATGACGCCTTCTGGCCATTCTGGTTCCACGGTTCTGAAACGTTCTGGTTTCAGACCCGGGACGGGAAGGTCAGACCTGCTCACCTTCAAAACTGTTTCCAGGTTTTCCAGCCCCGGTGATCACCTGGTCCAAGCTGCGCTCTCCGCTGCCGTGGAGACACAAAGTGGTGAACGGCAGCTTGGTGCTGCCCAGCGTGGGCCGCCAGGATTCTGGAGAATACATCTGCAGAGCGTCCAACAGCATGGGCGCCAGCCAGGCCACCGTCAAGCTGGACGTTGAGAGTGAGCGCTGGGATGTGGGAGGCGGGCCTTTCAGACCAGTTCACCTTCTCCAGCTCTCAAATTTAGAATTCTGGGAGAAAAAACGGTCAGAAGTCAAACTGATCCGTCACGTTTGGTGCTGACCTGTGCTCTCTGCAGCTCTCCCGTACGCCACTTTGCTGCCCGATAACGTGGCTGTCCGGGTCGGGGAGGTCATCCGGCTGCAGTGTCTGGCCCACGGGACCCCGCCCCTGACCTACGCCTGGAGCAGGCTGGACGGAAGCCTGCCCTCCAGGGCCGTGGTCAACGGCGGCGACCTCCAGATCAACCTGGCGGCTGCTGGCGACGCCGGAAGCTACAAGTGCGTGGCCAGCAACGGCGTCGGCAGCAGCGAAGTCGTCGCCAAAGTCACAGTCAGATGTGAGTTTGCTCCCTGAATCAGCCCCCCCGGACCTGAGCGGTGACCCTCATCGGTCCCGAGCATCTCCTCAGAGCGTCCAGCAGTTGAAAATGTCGGCCCCCGTCTTTGCAGCCCCGCTGGCGGTGCGCGTGTCGCCCCAGGTGGAGGTGAGGGCTCAAGGCAGCGCAGTGGAGTTCACCTGCTCAGCAGCAGGGGGCGTCGACACCACAATTGAGTGGCTGAAGGAAGGAGGAGCCCTGCCCCCAAACCACCACGTCAAAGATGGCGTGCTCAGGTGAGCCGCACCCAGCAGCTCTCCTCTGTTCACCTGGCACAGGTGGTGCTGATACCGCCTCCTCAATGTGCTCTGATGTGTTTCTGCAGGATTGAGAACCTGGAGCAGAGTAACGAAGGTGTCTACATCTGCAGAGCCAGCAGCAGCTACGGCCAGGCCCAGGACACGGCCAGGCTCACCATCCAAGGTGTGTCCCCCCCCGACGCCAAGCACCGCGCCTCAGCTGCACCTCCTGTCCAGCAGGGGGCGCTCCACACACATCCCGCTCCCCCACCCACAAACACCACCTCTGTTTCCGCTGCAGCCTTGCCGAAGGTGATGATCAACGTGCGCACCTCGGTCCAGACGGTGATGATCGGCACCTCGGTGGAGTTTGAGTGTCAGGCCCTGGGCGACCCGGAGCCCACGGTGCAGTGGAGCAAAGTGGGCGGCTCTCTCCCCGCCCACATCGTGGTGAAGGGCGGCATGCTGAGGATCGGGCGGGTGACGGAGGCGGACGCTGGCCAGTACCGGTGCACGGCCACCAACGACGTGGGCTCCGTTCAGTCCCAGGTGGTCCTGAACGTGCAGTGTGAGTGCCCACCCCCAGCCTTGGAACCTGGTTTTCCAAAGCTGCTGATTTTGACTCTCCTTCCTTCCTTCCTTCCTTCCTTCCTTCCTTCCTTCCTTCCTTCCTTCCTTCCTTCCTTCCTCTTTTTCGCAGCTCTGCCTCAAATTTCTGCGCTGCCGGAGCAGAAGGAGGTGACGGTGGGCTCAGATGCGGTTTTGCCCTGTGTGGCGTCCGGATACCCCTCACCTGAGATCAGGTGGTCCAAGGTAACACCTGCGACGTCTCGCTGTTGGAAAACCTGCGTAAAAGCTCAGACTCACACCTGCTTCCATCCAGCTGGAAGGAGAACTTCCCCCCAAGTGTTTCCAAGACGTCAACGTCCTGACGGTTCCTCGGGTCGGCCACGAGGATTCTGGGACGTACGTCTGCACCGCCTCCAACAAACAGGGCAAAGTGGAAGCCTTCACCCGGCTTCAGGTTCACGGTCAGTCCGCAGAGCCGAGCGTCCGCCGCCGCCGCCTCAGCCCGGCTCCTAAACGCCGCTTCCTCTTCCCTCCCCAGAGCGAGTGATGCCCTACTTCGCCCAGGAGCCGCTGTCCTACCTCACCCTGCCCACCATCAGAAACGCTTACAAGACCTTCAACATCAAGGTCACCTTCAGACCTGACAACGTGGACGGTGAGGCCCAGATCAGCTGCGCGTTAGCCTAGCTTCCGCGCTCAATCTTGACGGAGTTTCCTGTTTTCCGCTACTGACTGTGTCTGTCGTGTTTCCACATGTGTAATGTCCCTGCGTCTCGTGTCCCTCCCTCTGTCCCTCACCTTCTCTTGGTGGGAAGGTCTCATATTGTACGCCGGTGAGTCTTAGCGCTGAGGAGGAGCTCAGGTGTGACGTTGGCAGTGCTGCTTTTCGGCTCCATCCGACTGTCTCGTAACGCATCCGGCTGCTTTACGGGCTGCCGCGGAGACGCTGCATGGCCTTTGTTTTCAGACCGCCTGTTTTTCTTCCCATCGCAGATCAGCCGCAGGCAGGCAGAGTTTGGCCTGGAGGGTTCCGAGGCTTAAATGTAAATGACAGTCAGAATAAAACAGCCAGACGTTGAGTTCAGGCGCATCTAAACCTGCTTTTGCAGCCATTCAGACAATAAATGTGCATGAGAAGAGAAAGTTTAAACATTGAAGTCAGAAAGTAACTAAGGATGATCCCAGTTCTGGAATTACAGATTAAAACCACAGTTAGCCTCTATCAGAATGACAGTGTTATAACATGTGCATGACTGGAGGATGTGGTAGAGTAGAGGAGCCATCAGCCATCAGCCATCAGCCTCTGCTTCTGGTCCTGGTTCTGGTTCTGCTCAGCACCCACTGAAGCCCAGTTAGGAGGCAGGTTCTGGTCTGGCTTTGGTTGGCTTCAAACCTCACCTCAGCATGCTGCTTTGCATCCAGCTGCACCGCGGCGGCCTCCGTCTCAACAAATCCCGCCTGCAATCCGTCACCGAGTCCCAGAAATCTCAGTTTGGGCTGTTTTGAGACCCCAGACGACGGACTTGTTGAGACGGACTCCGCCCGTGCATTCTGGACGTCCTGTTTTGCTGAGACTGCTGACTCACCCTGACTTTGTGCTGAAGGGATGATCCTCTACAACGGCCAGAGACGGACCACCGGAGCCGATTTCATCTCTCTGGGGCTGGTCGGCGGTCGCGTGGAGTTCCGGTCAGTGCACGGCGCTCTCCTCTGGAGCACCGTCAGGATCTCCCGGCTCATCTTCAGTCTCGTGCGCTCAGGTTCGACGTGGGCTCGGGAATGGCCACCATCCGGGACCCCAACCCCGTCAAACTGGGAGAGTTCCACACGGTGGAGCTGCACCGCAACCGCACCCTGGGTTACATCGTAGTGGACGGAGGGCAGCCCATTAACGGCAGCTCGCAGGTACGGCGCACCGCCCGAGTGAACCCCGTCACGTCTGCTCCGCAAACACACGTCTGCTGTCCTCAGGGCAAGTTCCAGGGGCTGGATCTGAACGAGGAGCTGCACGTGGGCGGATACCCCAACTACACGCTGCTGGCTAAAACTGCGGGCATCAAGGCCGGGTTTGTCGGTGAGACGCCGGCTGTGCAGCAGCAACCAGCGCATCCGACTGTGGAGAACCTGATTTGGTTTTGCTGCTCTTCAGGGTGCATCCGTCAGCTGGTCATCCAGGGGGAGGAAGTGATCTTTAAAGACCTTCACCGGAATTCCACAGGAGTCACCGACTGTCCCACCTGCAAAGACGGCCCGTGCCAGGTGAGTCCCCTCCATCGAGAGAGCTGCTGACCCAGCTGTGGAGAGGAAAACCGTCCTTTCTGATGTTGCTCCTCCGTCTTCTCCAGAACGGAGGAGCTTGTGAGGACTCTGAGAGCAGCTTGTACAGATGCAGCTGCCCCAGAGGATTCACAGGGAGCAACTGCCAGCACCACTCCTCGCTGCACTGCCACTCAGGTGCCCGGACGCCCCCGCAGCCGCAGAGTTAAGACGCCGGCCGGCTCACGTCTCTGTTTGTCCCCTGAAACTCCAGAGGCCTGTGGACCAGACGCCACCTGCATCAACCGCCCCAACGGCCTGGGCTACGACTGCCGCTGCCATCTGGGCAAGTTTGGAAACAAATGCACGGAAGGTAAGACGGGGTCAAGCAAGGGCGGAGGAGGTTTGGTGAGGAGGGTGTCAGCGTTCTGTCTCACATTAGATTCTGATATCCAAAATCTAAGGGTTTCCTGTTTCCATCAGGGGAGCTGGTGACCACGCCGCTCTTCGATGGCGACCAGTCCTACATCGCCTATCCTCCGCTGACCAACGTGCACGACGACCTCCGCGTGGAGCTGGAGTTCAAGCCCCTGGAAAGAGACGGCCTGATGTTCTTCTGCGGAGGGAAGAAAATGAAAGTGGAAGATTTCGTGTCCATCTCCATGGTGGAAGGACATGTGGAGTTCAGATATGAGCTGGGCACAGGTAACGCCTCCAAAGGTCACCTTAACGTTAAAGTCAGAGGTGGGCAAACTGAGGCCCGGGGGCCACATGTGGCCCGATGAACAATTTAATCCGGCCCACCGAGCCTCACAATCACTTCTCCAAAAGCCAAATTCAGAGTGTTGTCAGCTTGATTGGTTAGAGAAAGGTTCAGACCCCCCCCCCTTCACCTAGCATGCTAACATGTCCTCTCAAGAAGGTAGGGCCAAACATCATTTGGAGCTTCATCATCCATCTCTAGTTGGACCAGTTTACAGGCTCTTCAACATATTTCCTCAGTCAATAGAGCATCAGGCAGGATTTTTAGCTCACCTCTGATCCTCACTGGGGGGTTAGTTTCCTGGTCGGCCCCTTCGTCAAGATCTAAAACCCAACGTGGCCTTTCAGGCTAAATAGCTGCCCTCCCCTGGTTAAAGTGGTATGGTTCTGGTTCCAGGCCAGGCCGTCCTCCTCAGCCCTGAGCCAGTTTCTCTGGGCCAGTGGCACAGAGTCGTGGCTGAGAGGAACAAGAGGGCGGGCCACCTGAGGGTGGACCAGGGCCCAACTGAGAGGAGATCGTCGCCAGGAAAAGCGCAGGGACTCAACATCCACACGCCCATGTACCTGGGGGGTGTCCCCAACATGGACCTCCTGCCCAAGCCCGCCAACGTCAGCGAGATGTTCCAAGGGTGTGTGGGCGAGGTGAGACCTCCAGAAGAAGAAAAGCCCCCTCTGACGTGTCAGGATGCTAAACTGCTGCTCCGCTCAGGTGTCCATCAACAACAAGAAGGTGGACCTGTCCTACAGCTTCACGGAGAGCAGAGCCGTCCGGACGTGTGTGGACAGCAGCCCCTGCGAGCGCCGGCCCTGCCTGAACGGAGGCCACTGCCTGTCCAGCGCCGAGTACGAGTACCAGTGCCTCTGCCAGGACGGGTTTGAGGGTGCGTTCAGGGCCCAGGACGCCTTCAGGTGCTCGTCTCTGTCCTCTAGAGCAGCTCCTGAATGACCTGAGCCACCGTCCTTCACAGGCGAACGCTGCGAGGTGTTGAAGTACGTGTGCCAGAGCAACCGGCAGTGCCAGAACGGCGGGCTGTGCGTGGAGGGCCTGTGCGTGTGTCCGCCCGCCTACACGGGCCCCACCTGTGGAGAAGGTCAGTGGTGGGACCTGGAGGAGGCCGACGCCGCCCCAGGGTCCAGATTTGACTTACTTTTAGCCGCTCACGTTGTGGTCGGACGCGTCCTTTCCTGGGAGGGCTCGGGCGCGTGGCCGGGCGCCGTCGGGGGTCGTGGGGGTCAATGCAGTGACGCGCTCTCATGACCTCATGTCCTGCACACAGGCAGGGTCACCGGCGTCTCCGGGCCCCAGTGGGAGTCTGCAGCTAGCCCGGCCAATGGTACAGTATCCCACCCTTCAGCCCGCCTGACGCCAGCGGGACTAACAGGGGCGTGTCCCACCCTTTTACAAGCTCCGCCCACGCCGTCTCCCGTTGTCTAACATGTCCCGACGTGGACACACCCCAAGTGTGCATCTGCGTTTTTGACTGTTGTGTTTTTTCCTGCTGACACTGCCCTCCAGCCTGAAGGCCAGGTCTTTCCTTTTCTTTTTTTTTTTTACTGCGAGGAAATGTGGAGCTTGTTTTGGCGTTTCTGCATCGTCTTTTCTTCCGTCTGCGTCAGGAATGTGTCTTTCCTTCGTCCTCTCTGCTGCCACTAACGTCTGTGCGAGTGCGGTTGTGTATTTCGGTGTATTTCAGCCTGGTTGTGTTGCGTCTGTGCATGGACCCGGACCTGCCGTGTTGATGTGGGGTGCATCGAATGCCTCGCGGGGCTCCGTTTCACGGAGCGGAGCTGACGTTTCTCTCTTTAGTCGTCATATTTGGGTCGGATTGGATGTTTGACCCGTTGCTGCTGCGGGTCACCTCCAGCGGGTCACCGAGCTGATGTCCTTCATCTCCTCGCCTCCTCTGTGCTCTTGAGCCTGTGCTGTCTGCTCACCTTCTTCTAACACACCTGGAGGACCTGGATGATGTTTGTTGCAGAGTTTAGCCACTGGGGTGCGCTGCAGGGCTGAACCTCTGTTTTTCTCCACTTCCTGCAGATTCGCCCTATCAGTTCGAAGCTCATTTCCACAAGGACGGCTACCTCGCACTTCCGAAATCCATTTTCCCCAGAAGGTAATTACATTTCACTCTCATCACGACATCAAGAGGAGAGTCGTTTTTTTATATTTACATTTTGGTTTTTTGATGTAGTGCCCATGACTCGCCGGAAACCATCGAGCTGGAGATCAGCACTGGTTCCTCTGATGGTCTGGTGCTGTGGCAGGGGGTGGTGAGTCCTGGTCCTGGTCCATGCTCGAGCCCAGATGCTCATCCATCCTCATGCTAACATCATAAACGCTCGTCTGCAGACTCAGACCACCTCAGAACGCTCTGATCTGACTCAAACTGTGCTTGAACATCACGTGGCTGGCTGGGTCATGTGTCCCGCTGGCGTTTACTGGCTGTTTTTACATGCACTGTTGGGCACGTTGAGCCTGGCTGTGATCTGACGCCACTAAATGAGTGCACGTTGCTTCTCTAACTCACCCTCCGTCTTCCTCAGGAGACCAATGGCGCTCGCCATTTGCGAAAGGTGCATGCTAGTAAAAAGGTATCCTCTCCACACACCCCCTGGCCCCCTGGCAGGTTTTGTAACACATGACTCTTGTGCAAACCCACGTGCGCTGATGCATGATGGCTTCCGTTGTTGCATGACGCCACGCGATCTGAACTTTGATGCCTGAGCTGGCTTCTCCGGCTCCTCGCCTGATCGCCTTTGTTTCCAGGAACTGGGAGAACACGGGCGAGGCAAGGACTTCATCAGCCTGGGCCTTCAGAACGGACACCTGCTGTTCAGGTGAGTCGCCGCCGCCGCCGCCGCTGCTCGTGTTCCCTTGAGGCTGATGGACGCTCGCTGTGCGCAGCTACCAGCTGGGCAGCGGCGAGGCCCACATCCTCTCCAGAGAGGCCGTCAACGACGGGAGGTGGCACAAGGTCACGGCGGTCAGGTAAGTCCACCTGTTGTTTCCGTGACAACCTCCCCGTTGTGTGAAACGCCGCTCCGGTTCCGTGCAGAACCGGAAGAGAGGGCTACATGCAGGTTGACGGAGGAGCGGCGGTGCGTGGGCAGTCGAGGGGCAGAAGCATGATGGTCAACACCAAAGGCAGCATCTACCTGGGTGAGGCTCCTCAAAGCTCCAGCGTCTCTTTGTTGTCATGAACGTCTGCGTGTTTGACGGCCCGAACGTCCCGCCCAGGCGGCGCCCCGGACACGGCGGCCATGACAGGAGGGAAGTTCTCGGCGGGACTGAGCGGCTGCGTGAGGAACCTGATCCTGACCAACGGAGAGCAGCCGGTGCAGCCCGTCGACCTGCAGGCCTACGCCGCCTCCGGCTTCAACGTGCAGCCGTGCTCGGCGTAGATCCCCAACACACACACACACAGATGACGGAGTGATGTCAGACACACACACACACACACACACACACACACACAGACTCAACACAAACTTGGTGCGTCGCTGCTACCAAAACCAAACACGACGTTTCACGCAGACACGTTTCTCTCTTTGTGTGCCGTCAAACCAAAAATCGAAGTCGTATTAACTCATCTTCTCTTCCTCAGTGTTGTTTTTTCAATGAAGGACTAAACACAGGAGAACCCGAACAGTTTACACGCTGCAGAGTCGGACTTTCAGTCATCAGATGAGTGACACCTGTTCGGCTTTCAGATCCTCTGGAGTCAGAGATCTTTTACAGCACTGAAGTTTTATTTATATTCATGAATATTTAGGGGTTTTGTGGGGGAAAACAAGCAAACTAACCGTAACCTGCAGCTTTCCTGGGTTCTAATTCTGTGTCCTGGGCCGAACTGCATCCGTGTTTGTCTTTAGGCCTTCTTTCTTCACTTCTGTAGAGGAACTTTTGCTCACACACACTCTTATTTTTGTTTTTAATTTGTCTTTGTTGGGAGGAGAGCGTACGCCTCACATGCCGCTTCAGTTTACAACTCAGGTTATCAGATTAACCATTTCCACATCATTCACGCAGCTGCTGTGTCTGGTTTTGTTTTTGTTTTTTAATGAACAAGAAAACTTTGGTGCTAAAGTCATTTTATTTTAGTGCGGAAACTCCAGTCTCACAGTTACTGATGCTTTTTATTAAAAATGAGCCTTACAAGATTGAGTAGATCTCAAAGCAACAACTGAAAATTGTATTTTTACGTGACTGTTCTGTATAAAAGTGATATCGCTCTCCTGAGAACATTAGAGGCTAGTTCATTAGCGCATCGTCTTGGTCTCGGCCCCTTCAGTGTCTCGGATGTTGCCCGTTTGCATGCGTGCATGTGTTCGTGTCCCCAGAGGATCCACCCAGAAGACACATTTTCACTGCAGAGGCTGTAAAATGTGGAGTTTTTCCTGCTGTGATCAGGAGTGTCGCTCTGGGTGAAAAGGTGCTCGTTTCCACCGCCAGCTCAGCAAAGTTCTGGTTCCTGTTGCTAATTCTGGTTCCTGTTGCTAATTCTGGTTCCTGTTGCTAAGCTCCACGTGTTTGTCTGTTCTCACATCCCTGCTTTTTATTTATTTCTGTGTTTGGGTTTTTTTCTTTTAAATTAGGAACTTTAGGGCCACCTGAATCATATTTGACTTGGGGCCACGTGTGACATCGACGTTTCCTTGAATTTGATCCTAATGACAATAAAATCACACCAGCTGAAACCTCAACAACCGTGAAGCGTTCGTCTGGGGCGCCACCTGGTGGCGGTTTTATCCTCAGACGCGTCCCGGCTCATTATTTTATGTCAACTTTATGTCAGTTCCCCGTGTGGAACACGCGGAACATCATCCAGAAAATTCTTCTGAAGGGCCCCCATCAGGTTTTTGAGCACTTTAATGTCAGAAGGTGAATTTGACTGCACGGATTTTTCACAAATTTAGTCAAATTTATTATAGATCAGAGCATTTACCTAAATTTAACCTTAATTTTAAATTAATCCCAAAATGCCTGCTTGGTTTTAAATCACAGACTGGAAACAAAAACCCAAACGAGCTGAAATTCTCACTCAGATATGTCTTTCTGAACAGGCGCTAACCGCTGCTGTTTCTGCTGCTTTGGAGCGACGCAGCTTCTTCTTCTTCTCTGCTTTTCTCTCTTCGCTGTCGTCTTTGTTTTCCCTCTCATGTCTGAATGTGCTCCCAGAACGTGGAGACTCCTTTGGTGGGTTCCCATGAAAGTTTCACCTGTGAAGTAGCTGGAAACTGATCTCTTTCTTCATTCTGTGGAAATGTGGCCAGAAGATTCCTCCCACACACTGAACGGAGAGATCTGACGCTCTTAAACTGGATTTTTCCACGCGCATTTAAAAACACCAGAGTTGCACTTTTAGCCCTTTTTGATTAAATGTTTAATTTCTGACTTCAAATGAGTGAAATTGTACCAGATTGATGATCCACCATGTCAGATCTATGACTGAACACACACTCTTTCCCCCTTCTTGTTTCTTAATTAAAAAAAAACAAAAAAAAAAAACAATCGTGCTTTTTGTAATTGTGTGAGGTTTGGTTGGGTTTTTTTTTAAACTCTTGTACCTGTTTGTGCTCTGAGATGAGACACACCTTGTTCCAGGTGCAACAAGGTGTGTGTGGGTGTGTGTGTGGGTGTGTTTTCCTGGTAAATCACCTGAAGTGAGTTTGCTCATCAGAGTAAACGGATAAATCAGG
>BJFM01001806.1:0-11380 GCA_016586285.1 Arothron firmamentum | reverse complement strand
TGTGTGTGTGTGTGTGTGTGTGTGTGTGTGTGTGTGTGTGTGTGACGAAATTGTTACTTAGTTGGAAAATAAACAGGTTGTTAAGAAAATGCACATTTGGACGTTGTGGAATGGTGAAGCAATCTGGCAATGCTGATCACATCTGACTGAACCTGTACCTGAACTTAGAGGCAAGGGCAACCTTTCATGGGAAGAGATCGTTTTCATTCAAGAATTCATTTATTCATTCATTTCTCAGGGCTAGCTATAAGCCCGTGGTTCCGCGCTGGCATTTGGGGTCATTATAAAAGAAGGGTAGAGACAAAATTTCTGCAGGATATCAGTCAGCTGTAAGTTTTCAAAAGGATAATTCCTTCATATTGCTGCGTGCTGAATTAGGTCAACATTGGTCCATGCAGAGTTGGCATCAGATGGGTGGTGTGAGTCATGGCAGGATGGGGATGCAATTATTTTAAGAGAAATGTGATGGCATATCAGGATGACAAGATCATGACCATCATCACCATTTTCATCATTTATCTTATTCCTAATTATTTAAAATGTCTTCAAACTCTCCTTTTTCACACACACAAACTCAGTTTGTTTGTGTTCAGGTGAACCTTGACAGCTGTGGAGCCATTCTGTGCTTGTAAACATTAGAAATGAATTGTGAGGACTGTCCATCTAAACTGCTGATGCATCATGTAACAGTTTTTCTCGACTGTTTCAGCACATTTTCTGAAACATGTCTCACACTCTCGGAACTCAACACACAAATCCACAAAAACACACACTATGGTCAAAACCCCTCACTTCTCCTACAAAATGAAACTTTACATTCAAAACAAATTTATTCCCCCGAAAATGTTTTTTGTTTTCAAATGAGGCACACAAACCATCAAATGAACAAACATACTGTATATACGAAGCAGTTGAGCATTGATGTGCTCAATGTAACACAATGATGAATGGAAAACTCTTCTCCATCAATCAGCATGACCTCTATGGTACTACATCTTGTTTTAAATAGTCAGATCTAAATTTTGCCAACAATAATGGGATTATTTGATCTGTACATCAGTTTGAACAGTTTGTCTCAGCTTTGTCCTGCAAAAACTACCATTTGTGTTAACGCATGTATTAGAAAAATAAATGTTTTATTTATTCATAGCTTTATTAATTTCTGTTATGTTTGCTTCGAATCTAGTCTTGGTTTATTTTTCTGTAGCTTATTTCTTTTTTTACTTTGATTATAAATGTGTCATTTTCCATGTTGCCTTACGTTCCCTAATGTTTTTCTGTATTCATATTTCTGAATAGATAGATAGATAGATAGATAGATAGATAGATAGATAGATAGATAGATAGATAGATAGATAGATAGATAGATAGATAGATAGATAGATCTGGCTAATTGTTCTGTTCGAAAGAAGAGTCACACATAAACATCTGCGCATGCGCAGACGATTCTGGAAAGCATCTTGTTTTGTCGGGTGAACTTCAGAACTGAAAGTAAAAGTTTTCCGTTCGACTCAAGAGTAACAACAGATGCATGGTGAGTGTTTAAAAGGGACTGTATGGACGAGAAATCTACCACCAATCTGTTAATAATCAACATTTAAAGATAGTTTTGAAGAACTTTTTAAGTTTTACTGCGCAGGTCGGAGTTGTGAGGGTTAACTTCCTCTTTTTGTCGAGTCAAGTCTGATGTTTCTGAACATGATGTAGTTTAAACATTTAATCGGTCGTGACTAGTCGCGAGGTAGATTAGGTAGATCAGGTAGATTTTTAAACTTCAAAGATGAAGCTGAATCATCAAACCCAGGGTAAGAACACAGTGGGCCTCAATTATCAACTGTACGTACGGCAGAATACTGCGCACGGCCATTTTCAGGCAAGGCTGGCATTTATCAATCTGGACGTGACCGTACAATTTGCTTAAATCTTACGTCAGGTCTGATCTGAATCATGGACGCAAAGTCAGTGCGAATTAGTGGTGCAGCACAGCAAAATCTGAAAAACTAACAACTCTTTTTTTTCCTGAGAAGTTCATGTTTGCTTTGATTTTGGTGTATTTATTTCTGTTTTTCTGACTTACATGCGTGACTGCGTCTGTTGTTAATGACCAGGAGAAAGTCTGTTGTACAAGTTTGCTTTTAGATGCTTCTTTGAATTGTTTTTAAGCTGATCTGAAAAATACAAATTTAGATGACCATTCTGGACATCAGCTTGTCATAACTCCTGTAGTTTTAAAGTTGAATTAAAAAAAAAAAAAAGTAAACTCACAGCCTGCTGATGGTCACGCATCAGTTTTTGTTTTGTTTTTTTTTTGTTTGTTTTTTTGTATTTTATCCATTTATTATTCATTTATCACAACATTTTTGGTAAGAATAGAGGGGACTAAAATAGAAAAGGCCCTCAACATGCAAGGGTCCATCTGTAGATAATTTTTTGTAATGTCACTTCAATTGGTTATTTTAGTAATCGAGTATTGTAGCGACTATTCTGGTGAGCAATTGCTTAAACGGATAAGAAATATACTGCACACACTGCAACTTTTTTTTTTTTTTACATCACTCTAACTTTATTGAATGGCATCTGTAACGTTCTTCTTTTGTTGAACATGCTCAAAATAATATCAATCTTAGCTACGGAGTTAATTCAACTGAGTTACAGTTTAACCAACTGAAGTTCAGGCGTTAATAAACTCACTATAGCACTTTTTTTCCCCCGTGGATTATTATTATAATATAATTACCTTGAGGGAACGTGGTAGCTGGCACAGTAGACACCACATTGATTAAAAGTTCTGAATAAGCCTTTCCACAGAGCTATAAACGAAGCGCATTAGTTAGCAGACTTCTATCAATCATGGATCACACTGATTTCTGTTAATTGCTGCTAATTATTGTTTGTCTTAGCTTGCTGTGTCCGGTCCGCTTTGCAGACTTTTAGCAACGACCGGATGTTCCCTTTTGAGGTGCTGCAGCAGCAGCGTCATGGTCACCGTAAAGGGGGACAGTTTAGGATGAGGCCACCCCTCAAAAAAAGATAAAAATCATTATTAATATTTGATTAAAAATAAGGTAATTAAACACACGTACTCATATTTTCATAACATGTACATATGTCAGAGATTTTGACTTTATTTTGGCAAATTCCTTTTTACAAGATGCATAGATGTTTTAAAAATTACAGTAATTTTGTGTTGCCAGGTTTGGCTTAAGAAGTGTCTCAAGAGGAAGAGTAAAGATGGACACAGGGTGAGTGTAAACAAAGGATTTTATAGAAAAGAAAGAACTTTTACAGTTTTATTCCTCAGGTCAGAGTTGGGGAGTTTTTGAAGTTAACTTTACCCTTTTTTTCAAGTAAATTCCGATGTGTTTTATATTTCTTGCATATGGAAAACATTTCAGCAGTATGGAGGAGGAGGACAGAGCAGAGCCTCCAGTCTCCAGCTGTGTGTCGCTGAAGAGTGACCGGTTCAAACGTATACCTATAAGCTTCAGAGATGAAACTGGACCTTCAAACCCAAAGTAAGAACACAGTCATGTTTATACTGTATATGGAAACAGTTAGTCAGGTAACCATCATCAGGCTGTGAGTTTACATTTTGAGATGCTTTATTCAACTCTAAAACTACAGGAATTACTACAACTTGATGTCCAGAATGGTCAGCTCATTTTTTATTTTTGAGATCAGCTTAAAAACAATTCACAGAAGAATCTAAAGACAAACATGGATGACTTTCTTATGGTCATTGACAGCATGGATCAACCTCATATCCATCAGAATTTCTTACAAACATTTGATCCAACAAAAACTAACTAAAGATTTAAAGCTCATTAAAACTGAAGAAGTTACAGGAAGGAATAATTTTTAAATCTCACTTCAGGCAGGAGTTCACACAGACTCGTGTCATGTACCTTCATCAGCGTGTAACACACACACATGCACACGGATGGACCCTTAAGTGTTACCTAACTTTTCTAGTTTTTGTCGGTTTTGCCTAGGCTCTGCACCTCTTCATTTGTTATTTTAAGTTCGGGAGTGCTCATTTTCTCCACTGTCCTCTTAAGAATAAGAGAGCCCTCAATGTTAATTTTGTTATTTTATAAAATGGCAAACAATTGATAATTTTTTAATTGAACATTTTTAACCTTTTTTTTTTTTTTAGCATAAACAACAAATAGCCCTTTCTTTCAAAAATTTACTGCTGAACAGTTTAATACAGTATTAATTAATTGGAAACATCTGACAGATGCATCTTCTAACTTTGTGAACCTGAAGCTCTTCTGAATAGTCATTACATTAATAATAAATCAATCAAAACATTATCAAGCAACATTTCTCAGAGCCTCAAGATCTCATTTATAACAGAGTTAAATCCATCATTTTCTGTATTTCTTTAAATGTTTCTCCCTCAGTCTTAAAATATCATTTACAGCTGAAGGTCTTGAGAAGACAGAGGCCAATCAGACCTTCAGCTGGAACATAAACCTGTCAGCATGTGGAGAAGAATAACAGTTCAACTGTGGTTTTCTTCAAATACACTAAATTCAATCTCATCTTATAATAACAATAAATTATAAATATTAAAAATACAGAATAAAAATAGGGTTTTCACACACACTCATAAAAACATGAGATCCTTTAGCCACCACAAGTGTTTGAAAGATTTACAGTTTGTTTAATTATTCCACGTGTAGCAACATGTAACATCATGAAAACATTGAATTTGGAGCACGCGTGTAGTGTCTTTATTTTAAAAAATGGTTATGGCTCTCTCTGTCCCTTCATCACTACCCAAGGCAATTTCATACAATCCTCAAATTAGCTAAGTAGTAATAAAGATAAAAGCAAGACAAAAACAATTTTGGAGAACATGGATAGATGAGGATGAACCCTGTTTTACTGTCCAGGTTCTTCCACACAAACAGGCTGTCACACATGACATTGGAATGTCTGGAATTTTCCTTCTTGAATAGATGGGGAAGAACTTTGCTAATGGCTGTTTGTCTTGTAAACAAGTCCCTGTGTATAGGCTAAATGACTAAATTAGTAGCCAAAATGTAGAATATCAAGGAAAAAGGATGTTTTGTCAACACTAATAGTCATCATTCTCAGATCAACAACCAACACAATCTTTTTTGAAGGCAACAGTGCAACCACAGGACTACATTTGGTTGGTTCCCTCAATGTTTTGGAGAGCGCATAACCATGAGGGAACATTCTCTTGGTTTGGTTCCAATTACCTTTGGACAACCGGGCTAATTTATCTATACTTTATCTACATTATATCTACAGGGTATACATTACCCTCTGTGTTACTCTCTGTATTCGACCTTTAACTGTAAAGTTCGGCTTTAACGTTAAAGTTCAAATGCAGAGGGTTTTCATACTCTGTCTGTGCTGCAGATTTTATTGATAAAAAAAATCCCTCTGACCGTCATAACCGCTATGCATCATTTTAATGTTTAAACAGCTCACTCTTTATGTGACATTTGGTTGTTTTGCTGCATATAATGGCCAGTAAAACAGGAAATAATCCCTGCATTCATTTTTTTAAATACAAAAATAAAGAATTGCCAATTTGTGACGGTAGGTCGTCCAACACGGTGACTGGAACATAGCGAAAATGTTGGAATTCTTTCGGAGAAGCACATCAGGTTGATATTTCTGGGCCTGAGCTGCAAGCTCTGCAACCAGACTTGTTGCTGCTGGTGTTGGTTGATAATCAATCTCTGAACATTTCCTTTGATTTCCTGAGATAAAATGTTAATAAAGTTTGTTTTATCTCAAGAAAACTGAAGCTGACAGAGTCTCCAGTGTCCAGCTGTGTGTCTCTGAAGAGCAACAGGTCTTCACCTCCAAAACTCAATGATGAAGCTGGACTTTCACACCCAAAGTAAGAAAACTGAGTAATTTTGTGTTTATATGACAACTGTTGGTCACATGACCATCAGCAGGTTGTGAGTTTACATCTGGAGCTGTTTTATTTAACTGTATTAAACTGTCCACAGTCGTCACCTCATTTACATTTTTACATCAAGTTCTTGTTGCTGAACCTTAATATTGATTCAATGATTATTCATTTCAGTTCTCTTTACTTTTATATTGATGACATTTGTTACAATCACAATTGTCTCTAGGTGTTTTACAGAAGCCCAGAACCTGAATAGATATCAAACACTGTACAGTCACATGTGTATAATATTGATTTAAAACATCAAAAGGATCATGTTCTTCAGACTGAAAGATGAATCCAGACAGAAAAGTCTAAATAACATTTGACATTACTCAGTCATCAGGTTACTCTACAAACAATTGCCAAAAAATAATAACAAACATTTCCCGGGAACAGGAAGGAGTCCGTCCTGTCATACTGGGACCAGTCTTCTCCACCAGGAGAGTCCTCTGGTCAACACTCTGACAGACTGCAGACAGATGCTGAAATGAAGACTGGACAAAGTAAAACTGTTGACTGTCAGATTCAACATGTGATGTCATTAATTTGTAGTTCTGTTGACGACTTTATAACATGTAAATAATGTGTTTTCTGTGTTTTCTCTGCTTTTAGTGAGTGAACTGCAGGAAGTTTTAGAAGGACATAAGATCAGTCTAAAGAGCAGATGTGAACGTGTGACTGAAGGAACCAATGAAGCAGGAAGTGGAACCCTGCTGAAGCAGATCTACACTGAGCTCTACATCACTGAGGGACAAAGTAAGGAGGTCAACACACAACATGAAGTCAGACAGCTGGAGATAACCTTCAGGAAGAGCCTCCATGACAATCCAATCAAGTGCCACGACATCTTCAAAGCCTTCACTGAGCAACAGAAGAACATCAGAGTGGTTCTGACAAACGGTGTGGCTGGTGTTGGAAAAACCTTCTCAGTGCAGAAGTTCAGTCTGGACTGGACAGAGGGTTTGGAGAACCAGGACATCAATTTGGTGCTTCTGCTCTCATTCAGGGAGCTGAACTTGATCAAAGATGAGCAGTTCAGTCTTCTCACACTGCTTCATGTTTTCCATCCAACATTACAGAAGATCAGAGCAGAAGATCTGACTGCCTGTAAACTTCTGCTCATCTTTGATGGCCTGGATGAAAGCAGACTTTCACTGGATTTCAGCAACAACCAGGTCATCTCTAATGTCACACAGGTGTCATCAATCAACGTGCTCCTGATGAATCTCATCCAGGGGAACCTGCTTCCCTCAGCTCTCATCTGGATAACCTCCCGACCTGCAGCAGCCAACCAGATTCCTCCATGGTGTGTTGACAGGATGACAGAAGTACGAGGCCTCACTGACCCCCAGAAGGAGGAGTACTTCAAGAGGGGGTTCAGGGATGAAGATTTGTCCAAGAGGATCACCTCACACATCAAGGCCTTCAAGAGCCTCCACATTATGTGTGTGATTCCGGTTTTCTGCTGGATCACTGCTACCGTTCTGGAGGACATGTTGACTACAGAGCAGAGAGGAGAGCTGCCCACAACCCTGACTGACCTGTACTCACACTTCCTGATGGTCCAGACAAAGAGGAAGAAGCAGAAGTATGAAGGACACCAAAGACCAGAGGAACTGACTGAAGCTGATGAAGAAGTCTTGCTGAAGCTGGGCCAGCTGGCGTTTGAACATCTGGAGGATGGAAAGATCGTGTTCTACCCAGAAGACCTGGAGCGATGTGGATTGGACATCTCAGAGGCGTCAGTGAACTCAGGAGTTTGTACAGAGTGATCTTCCAGAAATCAGTCTACTGCTTTGTTCATCTGAGCATTCAGGAGTTTCTGGCTGCAGTTTACTTGTTCCACTGTTACACAGATAACAACACAGGGGTTATAGAGTCTTTCCTAAAACACTCACGGCAATATGATCCTCTCCCATCTGTACACAACTTTTTCAGAAGAGTCATGATGAAATCTTTTGAAAGTAGAAATGGCCACCTGGACCTGTTTGTTCGCTTCCTTCATGGTCTCTCTCTGGAGTCCAATCAGAGAATCTTGGGAGGACTGTTGAATCAGACAATCAACCATCAAGAAACCACCCAGATGGTCATCTACAACCTGAAGGAGATTAACAGTGATGGAATCTCTCCAGACAGAAGCATCAACATCTTCCACTGTCTGGTGGAGATGAAGGATCATTCAGTCCATCAGGAGCTCCAACAGTTCCTGAAGTCAGAGAAGAAATCAGAGAAGAGACTGTCAAAGATCCAGTGTTCTGCTGTGGCCTACCTGATGCAGATGTCAGAGGAGGTCCTGGACGAGCTGAACCTGCGGAAGTACAACACATCAGAGGAGGGACGACGTAGACTGATTCCAGCAGTGAGGAACTGCAGGAAGGCTGAGTAAGTCCAGATGTGGAGCATCAGTCTTTCATATTACACAGTTATAACATCTTTATCAGTGTTGTATGTGTATAGTTACTAAAGAAAAGAATCTCCTCTAAATATCCTTTTAATGATGGAGGTCAGATACACATCCAGCAGAAACTGTGATAGTGACTCAGCATTCTGTCCCAGCAGACAATCATGACAATCATGTTGTAATTACAGGCAGATATGGTTCCATGTCATAATAACGGTTCTAATAACGGAAACATGGATCGGTCCACTGCAGTTCTCTCCCGGCAGCATTTAGATGCTCCTGTTGAACAAAGAGCACGTGTGAAGCTGCTGCTGTCTCAGTTCCTCTGACAGTGCCCTCTCCTCCTCACAATTCCTACAGCACCCCCAGGGTTCACATGCAAATTGGGACAAGATGATGTCACTCACCAAGAAAGTCAGGGAGATGGAGTTCAGGGCTGTTCCTCCAGGACTGGGCTGGCTACACTTTATGATTTAAAGCAGCTAAACAACAAGAGTTCATCACAGTTTCACAAGAACTTTGGCAGATCCAGGAGATCAGGCTGAATCATATGGTGAACCAGAATTACTGTCCATTAACAAACAGCCTTTCAATAAACATGAGTGGCTGTTTCAGAACCAATTATGACACATTTAGGGCCATGTAGTGAATTCCTCAGGTAAGGTTCAGTTTTTCCACCTTCTATCAAACCCCACCACGATATCTGACTTGTTTCATGTCTTCTTTTAAGTTTTAAGCAGATTTATCTGAAACAGCAGATGTTCTGTTGAGTCTTTGTAATCTGCTTCTGGCTGAACACAAAGACTGATTATTGCTGCTGAATATTACAGGGTTATTTGCATAACCCTGGTTCTCTGATTAATATGAGTGAGATGTCTCACTATGGGATGCACGCCCCGTCGTCAGCCCTCAGAAGCACTAATCACACTACGCCAATCTGATTGGCTGGTGAAACTGTCCTGCTGCGGCAGTCCCATCTGCTATATATGCCACTGGTGGAGTCAGTACCTCATTCAGGATAAGCACCTCTTCTCACTCGCCCTGGCAAGAAAGGCTATCTGGTGAGACATCTCACTGATATTAATGTCGCGGTAAGCAGAAATGTCTGAAATTAATGGATGGCGTTCCTTATTATCAAACTGCTCTCGGAATAAAAGGGGCACTACCTTTTATTCGAGGAAAACATAAACAAAATATGAAATTCTGTTATGCAAGAAAATATTAATCAAGTCTCTAACTGAAAGCGTCAAATTCTGAAGACAGTGATCAATGAGTCTACTTTTCCCAATCGACAAACTGATGATAAATGACAATTTATTAAAACACTAATAAATGATTATGTTGAATGAACTAGATTTTAAATGTATACGGAACATGATGTCCTCCTGTTGGACAGTCTTGAATGATTTTGTCCAGCTTCATTTATGGTGTGTTCTTATTTTGGAAAGATATTTTATTTCTTCTGAAACCTCACTTATTGACATTGTGAAACCAATTAATGCTGTTATTGGTTCATCTCATAATACGAAACAGAGAAATTTCACACTGCTTTTCCTCCTCTTATCAGGCAATGTACAACCTAATTCAGGTTCTGTTTTAAATAACATTAGTACTCCTGATGATTTCAAAGCCAAAACTGGCCTGGGATTAGTTAATTTAAATATCAGGAGTCTTCTCCCAAAAATAGATGCTGTTAAAATCTTGATTCAGTTAACCAACGCAGACTTTTTTTTTTTTAATCAGAAACTTGACTCAGGAAAGCAGTCTCTGATAAAGATACTGCTTTTGATGGGTAATAATAATAATAATAATAATAATAATAATAATAATAATAATAATAATAATAATAATAATAATTACAACAATAATAATAATAATAAATTTTGTTTAAAAGCGCCTTTCTAAACACCCAAAGACACTGTACACAAGTTAAAATATAAATATATAACATCAACAATAAAATCAATAAAATCACAATAACAGTAAAAATCCAGACACAGCTAATAGAATGATGATTGTCCAATGGGAAAAGAGTACATGGATGGGTGAGATTAGGTCGAATAGGCAGACATAAACCGAAAAGTTTTGAGGCGAGATTTAAAGAGTGGCAGGGAGTCCAAGTTTCGGAGATAGGGAAGGAGTGTTGATGTGGAGGTCAGACAGATATGGAGGGCAATGTTATGGATGGCTTTAAAGGTATGTAAAAGGAGTTTGAATTCTCAAACGGTGGACATTTCAGCCCCTCCAGAACCACCGCCAGGTCCCACTAGGGAACCAGAGGCCTGGAGACCGGAAGAAGCCGGTGCGCGCCCTTCATGAAGTGGCAGATCAGCGGATGCTGACTTGCGGTCAGCCTGCCAAAGCAGGCGATAGCCGCTGGGTAGACCTTAATTGTGGAAAAAGCTCTCCACTTATCAATTAGGTCCTGTAAGAAAGACAAAATCACCTCCACCGAACACTGGAAAGGGGTGTGTCCATGGTGACTGCACCACTCTTCAAACACCCTCCATTTACAGTCACATAAGACCTAGTAGACGAAGCTCGAGCTCTGTATGGTGAAGATCACCCGTGGCAAGAGCCCCTCCGTTGAGAGATTCATCCTCTCAGAGGATCAATATCAGCACATGGCCATTTTCCCTCACTCTGTGAAAGTGGGAGTGGGGGGGACCAGGGCCGGGGGGGAAACGCGTAAAGCCGCATGTGCAGCCAGACGTGCGCTAACGCGTCTATGCCCAGGGGTTCATCCGCGCTTTGCAGGGAGTAGAACTGCGTGCACTGCGCGTTCCCTCGACGTTAACAGATTCCGAGTTTTGAAATCCCGCTTTTTGAAACGGCCCCCAGGACAACTCACAGCCCTCACCGGAAACAGAATTACCAACAACTACAGGGGTCCGTTTCAGAAAGCGGGATTTTCAAACTCGGAGTTCCAAGCTAATCCCAGGCTTGCCAAACTCTGAATTTTCAGCGTCTGATGAACTCGGAGTTTTCGGTTTCAGAACACGTGTTAAGAGTTGGTTTAATCACCTCTGACT
>BJFM01001805.1:130947-144188 GCA_016586285.1 Arothron firmamentum | reverse complement strand
TTTTTTTTGTAGCTTCTCCTGGCTTATTATTTTTAATCAAATCTTCTCTGAGTTCTTTGCATTTCTTTTTTGTGCTCATTTTGTGGTTGTAGGAGGAATAATAATGAACCAGATGTCAGACCTCCCAGACACAGGTGTTTTTATACTACGCAGGTGATCATTTCATTAATGGTGACACTATTGGCATCAACCAGCTGGCCTTCCATTGAATTAGGTCAGTCACTTTAATGTGGGTGAATATTTACACAAACCGCAGAAACCTTAAGCATGAATTCATACGTATGTCTTCCTGTTACAGAACAGTTTTTTGAGGACCCAAACGCAGACACTTGCAGGAGGTGCTCCGTGAACAAACCCTTTATTGAGGTACAAAAGAACAAGCAGGAAACACTCCAACTGGAGGAAAAAACAGTCTTCTTCAAGTACAAGAGTTTTCAGGGGGTGCTCCACCGCCGGGTAACCAAACCAAAGCTCAAACCTCCTCCTAGGGAACATGGCACTCCTGGAGCCAGAGACAGAAACTCATCTGAGTCAGTAATCCAGAGCACACAGCTAAAAATCCAATGTTTGAGGGAGCAGGTTACCGCTCTGCAGATCACAAAACGATCCCACGCTGGTGCTAGGTTGCAGCTGCCTCTTATTCCTCCTGATTACCGTTCAGTCACAGCTGCGCCCCATCACCAGCGACGATCCAGTCAGCCACGCTCCCTAGTGGACGAAACAGAAAAAGGTACATAAAACAAACACCAGAAAACCAAAAGCCAAACCCTAACATAAACATAATGATCCCACCATAATGGACCCAGTAGATCCACTTTTTGCTCAGTGGCTTATGGTCACTGAGCTCTCAGCTTCTGAGCTTGAGAGTGTGCAGGAGGGGATCCGTGCCTGGGATGCGTTTTGGGCAGAGACGATGGCCAGCCTACAGCAGAGCACTGCCAGACTAAACAGCCTGATTTCCCGGATGGCTACTGCGCCTTTTATGCGACCTACCGCTGCTCCTGCTCCCACTGCCCCTGTGGTCGCTTCTGCCGCTGCACCAATGAGGTATGCAATGCTTCGAGGTCCGGTATGAGGGGCTCCCCAGTACCTCCAGAGGAGGAGGGCTCGCCATGCCAAGGTCTGCAGATTCCTGCACTGCCTCCATTGGGTTTCACCTCATGTCCCCGGCGCTTGAAAGACCTGTCTTCCGGTGAGCCACTGCAGGTCTTCTCTGTCCCAGTGGTGTTCCCCAAAGAAGGCGACGTTCCTCCAGACCTGCCATACCTGGTCAGCAGTCCAACAGGCCCAGGTGGGTCACCCCGAACCAGGGACTCACTGACTGTTGCGGCCCAGCCTCCCGGAGCCAAGGGAGGAGTACCCCCCGGGATCCTAAGTTAGGAGGTCCCTGTAGCTTCTCCTGTATCAGGAGGAATGCTCCAGAGACTAAGTGGTGGAGGGCACCACAGACCCCGACTGCAGCGCCAGAGTCCACTCTGGGTTCCACGCTGATCCCAGGGGTAGCGCTGATGCCCACGCCAGCTCTGAGGGCAGAGCTGACACCCGCGCCGGTCCCATGGTCAGTGTCGACGCCTATGCCAGCTCTGAGGTCTGAGCTGACGCCAACGCCAGCTCCGAGGTCAGCACTGCTGCCCACGCCAGCTCTGAGGTCAGAGCTGATGCCAACGCCGGCTCCGAGGTCAGCACTGCTGCCCACGCCAGCTGTGAGGTCAGAGCTGATGCCAACACCGGCTCCGAGGACAGTGCTGCCACCAACGCCGTTTCTGAAGACAGCACCGATGCCCATGCCATTTCCGAGGACAGCACCAACGTCCAGGCCAGTTCTCACGCCGGTTATGAGGACAGCGCTGCCCCCCACGCCGGCCCCGATAGCCAAGGCCAGGTCTCCCGCAGCAAGGGCTGTGGCCCCTGAGGAAGGGGGAAGCTCTGGCCACTAAGTCTCTCGTCCTTGCAGAAGCTGAAGGCGCCTCTGAGGCCGGAGCCTTAGCCGTCCCTGCAGAAGCTGAAGGCGCCTCCAAGCCCTGGAGCCTTAATTGTCCCTGCAGGAGCTGAAGGCGTCCCGGAGGTCGGAGCCTCAGTCATGCCTGCAGGAGCTGGAGGCATCCCGGAGGCCGGAGCCTCAGCCGTCCCCGTGGAGGCTGAAGGTGCCTCTGAGGCCGGAGCTGAAGCCGTCCCTGAAGGAGCTGAAGCTGCCTTTGAGGTGAAGGCCAGAGCTGTGCCTGCAGGAACTGGGACTGTTCCCAAGGTCGCTGCTGAAGCAATCCCAGAAAAGAAAAGTGTCCTCCGACCCTGTGACTGGGATTGCTCCTGGGCCCGTGCCAGCTGGCCCTGCTGCAGCTCCTGTGAGTTCTGTGCCTGTCCCTGCACCTGCTGCTCCTGCTTCCGTCCCTGCAACAGCTGGCCATGTTCCTGTTCCTGTTCAGACACCAGCTGGTTCCGCTCCTGTCCCCGCACCAGCTGGCCCTGCCCCTGCCCCTGCAAAGGCTGGTCCTGCTGCAGCTCCAGCGGGTTCTGTTCCTGGCCCTGCACCAGCTGGCTCTGCTCCTGTGTCTGCACCAGCTGGATCTGCTCCGGTTCTCACACCAGTTGGACCTGCCCCTGTTCTCGTACCAACTGTACCTGCCCCTGTGTCTGCACCAGCTGGACCTGTCCCGGTTCTCACACCAGCTGGATCTGCTCCGGTTCTCGCACCAGCTGGATCTGTTCCAGTTCTTGCACCAGCTGGATCTGCTCCAGTTCTCGCACCAGCTGGATCTGCTCCTGTTCCGGCACCACCTGGCCTCGCTTCTGCCCCGGAGCTCCAGGCCGGGGTTGCCCCCAGGCCTAGGAGAGACTAAAGCCATCTCTGTGGAAGCTAGGTCAGAGGTGGTCCCTCCATCCGACACCCCTCCTCCCACTCTGGATGGATTAAGGAGCCATCCGAATGGACTCGGTAGGGCGCCAGGAGGCGCTCATTGGGAGGTGATATTAGGGTTTGGCTTTTGGTTTTCTTGGGTTTGTTTTCTGTGCCTTTTTCTGTTTTGTCCACTAGGGAGTGTGGCAGACTGGCTCGTCGCTGGTGACAGGGCGCCGCTGTGACTGATCGGTAATCAGGAGGAAGAAGAGGCAGCTGCACCCGAGCACCAGCGCGGGATCGTTTTGTGATCTGCAGAGCGGTAACCTGCTCCCTCCTCAACAGTAGGTTTTTGGCTGTTTGCTCGGGATTTTGACACACGTGAGTTTCTGTCTCTGGCTCCAGGAGTGTCATGTTCCCTAGGAGGAGGTTTGAACTTTGGTTTGGTTACCCTGTGGTGGAGAACCCCCTGAAAAGTCTTCCATTTGAACAAGACTGCCTTTTCCTCCAGTCGGAGTGTTTTCTGTTTTTCCTTTTGTATCCCAATAAAGGGTTTGTTCACGGAGCACCTCCTGCTAGTGTCTGCATTTGGGTCCTCAAAAAACTGTTCCGTAACACTTCCTCTGTTTTCTTGTAAAAACGAGACAAATCATTATTCATCTTATTATATCAGGAAATGAGAATTGTTTTCTTAAGATCTCAAGATAATTAATTTGAGATCGTGTGATAACAAAACCACATCATTTATTGTAGCAACATCGGGGGAGATTATTAATAAGTGAATGACATATCTTTTAAATCTCTTACCTGACACAGGCTGATATAGCTTTATGTCTTGCTATAGACAATAAGTACAATGAGAAGACTGTTGGCTTCAACTTTACCTCGGGCACAATTATTGTTGTTAATATATTATTACTTACATTAGTGTTAAGGGAATCTATCAGTCAGCATGGCATATCACAGATGAAAGAAATGTCTGGAGTCAATTATAATGAGATCCCTAAAAATCAAAACTTGTTTTTTCTGTGATAATGAGATAAATAACACAAGATCTTGAGAAAACAGAAAAAAAAATCATTATCATGGAAAAATGGAGGAATTAAGACATATTAATGCATGACCACTTGGATCTTCCTTAACACACACACTGATTTTATGATATATATAATTAGTTAATGAACACTAATTTGTAAAAATCTGATTTCACTTGAAATTAAATCAGTATTTGTTTTGTTTTTTTTGTAAATTCTTGTTGAAAAAAATAATATTGATTACGATTTTGTGCATAAAAGCCACAAAAAGTAAAACATCCAAGGAGATCTGGTTTTATGGCCTGACCTGACCATCGAACATGATGGCGGCTATTTAAATGGCACCATAATTTAGACACTAGCGATATTTAATCCAGTATTGCTGTAGAGGAAAAAAAAAATAAATAAAAAAATGTCTACATAAATAGATTGCAACAATGCTGGATAAAGAGCTCTTGTGTTTTAACCCTTGGAAACCTGTGCTGATCAATATGTCAAAGCTTTGGCCTTGACATGAATCATTAGACTGCACAAGTAGATTAGCTGGATGCTTTGTAAATCCAGCACTTTCTTCCACCCGTGCCTAATTCCCCATAAACGATAGTGGCATAATTAAAGATCAAGGTGTGTATTTAGTCTTGATTTTTCTCAGTATATATTATATATAAATATTCCTCTGTGAGCACACTCGAAATCTCTAAATGTCTCTCTCTTTCTTCCTCTGTTCTCAGTAATTAAATGAGGTGAAACAACTTAATAATTCATGCTTACATTTCAATTTTGTCAGGAAGTTTCTCACAATGAACCCATCTGAATTTGAATTGATAAATGAAAATCCAGCTCTTAGTCGAGTAATAGCATTAAGGATTCACATTAAGAGAAAAAGACAAAAACCTAGAGTATGTAATCCCATTTTTCTGTGTTTTCTGTCTCATCAGAAACACAGCGGATGAGAGCATCTATTGGACTTGCTAATGTTTAAGTGCTTTAACTTATCTGGGAAACCACATTAGTCTCTGCATAAATGAAACGTTTAAATCCAGCCACCCCTTTATGTTTTGCTTTATTTATTTACTTGGCATATGAATTAAATATGTATCTCCACAACAACCAAATCCCTGTCTCCAAGCTCATGTTCTTTTGATTAGTCTGGATGAAGTGGTATTGGGATAAAACAACCTTCATACCTCCCAGAAGATGGATGAATCCCATGATGTATGTTTGAAGCAAGTGTTAGACATGGCAGAGACCTCTGCCAGGAGTTTTTTGTTTTTTGTTTTTTTTTTCCTTGCGACTTACATTTATTAGGCTGAAGCTGTTGCTGCTTTAACAGGAATATGGATCCTGGCCTGGGGAGGTGTCTTGGCCTTGCTGTGGGATCATTATTCCAATGGACAAAGCCTCCCTTATAAATAGGTTCATGGAGTTCTTGTGTGGTACGCTCTTTGTTTTCAGGACACCCCTATTTGTCTTACTGATCTAAATATGTGTGGCCCCAGAGCTGCTGTTTAGAGGACTGAAAAGATTCGTGCTGCTGTGCTTCCAGTTTAATTTTGTGCTATAAGTGAAATTAATTTTATGATTTCACAAATAATAAAAGCTGCACAAATCAAATCCTTGCGATGCCAATGATCTATAAAATGAAAGATGCTCCTTCGGATTTACAAAGCACTTTTATTGACACTTTTCGATCCCTTTAAGTACTTGCTTTCAGGAAAATGCTCTGATGATGCACTGCTGGCCAAGCATCAAACAGCAAACAAAGGAGTGGTGGCAGAAAGCAGCAGTCGGTGCTTGGCAGGAAACTTTCCAAACAATGTTTGCCCCTTTTTTTTTTTTTTTATTGTTGCCATGTGTCAGGTGATTGTGAACGTAGGCAAACCTGTGAACAAGGCTGCTTGTTGGGATTCTCAAGAGAATTTTCATCAAACTTTGCAGCTCCATGTGACTCTTTTTACAGCTCATTTACAGCTCACTTTTTTTATTCTTGTTTGGCCACAGCCCTGTTTAGTTGGTTCACAGTGATGACAGGCAGGACTATCAGTGGGTCAGAGACCACGGTGTGCTGTCTCTGCAGGGTGACAATCAGGGTAACACTCATCTACTGGGCCTGCTTTCTTCAGGTGGACACACGTTATTACAATGCCTGGAAATGTCCCCTACATATAAATAAACTATATATGCAAATAAATGTCTTATCCATTACATGTCATAGCATGTGCCTGATTGGTTTCCATTCAGACTAAACCAATAATGATTCATATCCATTTTTTAATTTAAAAGTAATTGTGATTCTCACTCTTCTCTGGCTGATGTGCTGAGGATGAGATCATATTTCAAATGACATGTAATCTTTGATATGTCCTGTTGTTGTATATTTGACACAACATTAATGCTGGCCAGCGGGAGTTTTAAGATAATACTAATACTAATAGTAATACTAATAATAATACTCATACTAATAATATTACTACTTTTACTACTAATAATAATAATATCATCCTCATCCTCATCATCATCATCATCATCTGGATCCACTTTGTAACTGTGGACAGCAAGTTTTGTCTACTAAACTTCTTATACTGAAAATGTACTGTGCTACAAACCATGTAATATGAACTGATACTAAATATATACATTCTACTGTAGCATAAAAATGCTTTTTTTATGCTACAGTGTCTTTGTAGCTGATTTAAATAAAGAAATAATAGAGAACATCTAACTACTCTGCTAGCTCAACAGGCTATGCATTTATTAATTATTTTGAGCAAAATTCATACATTAATTTAAAAAGTAAATCCTGCATTAAAATGTTAATTCTTACAGCCTGTTCTGACATTAAAAAAAAAGATTTTTATGATCAACAACCGTCTTATTTAAGGACAAGAAAATCAAAGGCGATCTATTGTAATAGATCTATTGTAATAGATCGCCTTTGATGATCAGATACAAAATACAGATATTTTAGAACAATACTGTCCAATTGCTTCCTTTGTTTTCCTGACAAATTACTTCTGAACCATGGAGGACTTAAAACCCTGTGAAGGAGAGGGGCTCTGTTTTTCTTTTGGTTCATTTTTGCATTGACTTTTGACTTTGCTCTTCTGAAACAACAATGGGCTCAGTAGATTAAAACATTTGAGATTTGAACAATGAGAGCCAGCACAGCCCCGCTGTTTAACTTGTAATAGGAGATCTCAGTTATGCTCAATTTTGGTGAGAGTGTATTGTTGAAATCACCAATTATACACCAGGTAAGCCATCTGTTAAGGCCACAGAGCTCCATATTAAATTTCTGTAGTTTTATAGAACCAATTTTTATGAATTATGTTTGTTAAAGCAATCTAATGGCCCACATGAAAAAATGAATTAATATTCATTTCTGTGGCACTGCGGTCTAAGCGAGGGCTGAAAAGACAGATGTGCTCCACAGGACTCCACGTTGTTACGCACGCGTCAGCAACTTCCTCTAGCAGCTAGCGTATGTGAGAACTCAGTCTGGAATGGATCCATGAGGAAGACAGGGAGAGAAGCTTTGCTGACCCCGGACAAAAGCAAATGGAGGGAGGAGAGGGATGAAGAGAAGGATGCAGAATGGATAACAATGTGGTGTGTGTGCGTGCGTGCGTGCGTGCGTGTGTGTGTGTGCGTGTGTGTGTGTGTGTGTGTGTGTGTATTTGGCTATGCTTTCCATTTTCAGAGGATTAAAATGTGGTTGTAAAACTTTAATGATCCTCTGTCCATTGACAAAATGACCATGTCAGCGTGCACCACTCACACAAAACTGTCAGAGGTGCATATAATGACATAAGCTTGAGAGAAAATTACATTAAACTGCATGGGCTTTATTGCATATTTAAATGTGCATATTCAACATGTCATGGGGGAATTAATGAGTGAATCTGGAAAACAATGGACTAAGGCACATTAATATAACAATATTCTAATGTCATTCTTTTATAAATGGCAACAATTGAACTGTGCTAATGCATCAAAGTTTTCACATGTAAATAAAGGAAAAGTGCTATACAACACTCGTTTTGTGAGGTAATATGTGTATCTACAGCAATGTGAGTTTTTCTTTTTTTTCTGTATTTCGAGAAAACACTTCTACCAGCATTAATGCTTGAACTGTAATGGATGAACAGTCCATCAAAAGAAATGGAAGCTGTTTATCCAGGGTGTTAAAAATATATATACCCGTGTGTACATACAGTAGGAGAATGGGGGGATAAAAAGCTATTGTTAATTATTATTTGCATCAGTGGAGTAATGCTTTCAATTTCAGGAAATATAAGAACCAAGTGATAAGAAAGGAGGTTGCTTTGTCAGACACGAAAATCTTCCCGCAGCAGAAGGTCAGATATGGTCCTTAAAAAGTTTTTTTGAAGCCGCCAATCACAGTTGTCCCGATTGCACGGTGTCTGCGCTGGACGCTGAGCAGGAAATTGCATTCTACACTAATGATACCATGAAATGAGCCAGTACACTCAACGCAGATTGTAATGGAAATGAAAGGGGTGTGAAATAATCAGCATGGGCTCACATGTCTATCTGCATCACGTTTACATGTCACGCCTAGGGAAAAGAATGTTTGGGTGAAGATGTAGCCTTCGATGCATGATTTGGAGTGAGTAGTGCAGAGACGGGCTGACCTTTCAGAAGGCCTCCCTCACTGAAGCTGTCCTGTATGCTATCCACATTAGCATTTCAATACACCACCAGGCTGGGGTGGCAATAAAATATTCAACTGACCTTTAAGGCAAAAAAGACTTAGTTAGAGGCTGTCATATCATTTAACCTTAGGACTGTGCAGTCCAAGTGTGAGCTATGTCGCTGTGTGCTCCTCATTATGAGCAGCACTCTGACAGAGTGCTCTCTGTAAGTGAGAGCAGGCCTGTGGCATGAGGGACTCACCCACTGTTCCAACATCTTCCAGCCTTACCTCTGAACTGCAAATGACCGCAAAATTGGAGACATAGCCTGATGCCTTATCGTCACTCATCTCAGCACGTTTCCTTTAAATATGGATGAGATTTACATACGGTGTGTAGAGCACATGTTTCCCTTTATTGTATTGACCTTTTGCCAAAGAGATTCTTTTTTCCTTTTTTTCCCCAGCAGCCATCAGCTCAGTTATTTTAGCTTTTGACTGGTACGAAGGCAAATGTGAACTCCCCTGGTATGAAAGTCAAATTCATTGTCAGCAACTTGTGGCTTTTTAATCTTTAACTAATATTGTTTGTCTGTTTTATGTTTTGTTCTGTGACTGAGTCAGTTTTCAGAAAGGGCCAATGACGACATTTATTAAATTAATTCGTCCAGATGCCATACATTTTTTTAATCTTTAACTGGGACTTTAAGTTCCTTTATTCAAGCCCAATTTTAGATTTGTTTGGGAAGCTGAAGCTATAACAGGTGCAACAAAGTAATGCACATTTGATCAAAGAGTCAATGTCATGAACAAAGATGACTGAAGACAACAGCAAAAGGAGAAAAAACTACATGAAGCATTAACACAGCTCAGTAGATTGTATTAATTAATGCAAATTATTTCTTATTTTAATGTGTACTTTACATTCCCATATCTCCTGTTTGCTTCAGTTATTCATTCCTAACTGCCTTCAGCTTCAATCAATCAATCAATCAATCAATCAATCAATCAATCAATCTCTATCTATTAACTGTACATGATATTTGGGCTTGGATGTCCAAAGGGAGTTGGACAAAGTTTTACTTTCTCAGATTCATGTAACTTTATTGTCCCCAAAGTGACAATTCAGTTCGAGCAGTTAATGTAAAATAGCAAACAAAACAAAAAAACAAACAAATGGCAACAATGACAAAAAAGCAGCAGACAGCAAACGGGACCACAACATGTCAAAGCAGTCAGTACAAATTCAAGGCCAGCAGAGCAAGGGCCTACAAGAACCCAGAAGTATCCTCCATGCTCTGTCAGGAATGGGGCCTCCTGTGGTTATTTGGGCTTGAAAGAGGTGTTGAAAGGTTCTCTTCCTTTATGGGTCTGTTATTTGCTTTTTAGATATTTGTAAAGCGTGGTCTGATTCTTTCTATCAGGCATGAGTGCAGAATGAGAGGTTAAAAATGATTCCCTATTGTACTTTAAAGTGCAAAGCGATTTTTTGTTCCCCAGATGAAATTCTCTCTCAAATTTAATTTATTCAGAACCTTTCTAACTTTCATCTTTCGCTTCCCACATCAACACTGTAAGAAATACAATTTGTTAGTGAATTTAGGCAGAAACAATCAACTTGAATATACAAAGAAAATCAAAAGATAAGCTAATGAGAGAAACTAATGAAAAAACTATCAGCTGTTTGAGTAGTTCTGACAAAATTTAGACTTGTTCTCTCACCCCGTGTGTGTGTGTGTGTGTGTGTGTGTGTGTGTGTGTGTGTGTGTGTGTGTGTGTGTGTGTGTGTGTGTGTGTGTGTGTGTGTGTGTGTGTGTGTGTGTGTTTTAACGTCTTCAGCAATGCAAAAGCTGTCTGCAGGAACCATTTTAATTGTTCCTGTTGGGATTACTCAAAAAAAAGAAGCGACAACACATAACTTACTCATTGAGATCTTTTCAATTTCAAAAACTGAAGGTGATGCACAATTGTATGTTCCAAACATTTTCCCTAAAAGCTGTTTTTATCAAAATTATTTTACCTATATAAAGAGCCAGTTGCATTTTGCACACAGTGAGCATTTTCAACACATGTAATTTCATGTGGACCTACTGGAAGTGCCCTGCAGCCCAAAATAAGATGGATAAAAAACATTATTGCTTTTAAATTTTAATAGTGGTGATGAGGTTGCTATGGTAACTTTAAACGACTGGGCTAATTCCACTCTTCCATTCTATTTGATGAGGCAGCTGCAGCTGGTCAGGGACAACCACTTCTCTGTCCTCTGAAGCCACTTTTCACCTGCTGGAATATAACTTCATAGACTCAACTCAGACATTGAACAGTAAATTTAAGAGCATGGAGGGCTTGTACAATGGAGACCTCACACCCTTTGCCTTTTTAAAAATATGTTTGTCTCTTAATCTGAGATGACATTGACAAAAGTGTAAAAGTCAAAGCTTTTGAATTAATTTTATCTTGCTAGTTGTTATTAGCTTCCAATAATTTCAAACTTTTGTTAGAGTTAGTTTGTTAGAGTTTTTAGAAACAGTTGTAAAAATGAAAGCATCTCCTTAATGTTTGAGGGTTAAGTTTTTTTGTTTTTTTTTTTCTATTACTGTTTGCTGGACAGCAAATTAGGAAATTAGTCACGTGGCACCTTCCAGGAATCCTTAACATATGATTATTCTCAGTACATAACTGCAAACAACTGTTGTCAGACAGGAAGAATTTGCACATTTAAAAATTAAGCCGCAATATTAGAGATTGATGAGAGATAAAGCTGAAGGCCCTCAATAAATCCATCACATTTAAGCTCTTCGTTTTAGTTAGATATAAATGCTGAATGAGCTGCTTCCTCTTTCTTGCGTTTTGCCCAAACTTCCTGTGACATTTGATTAATGTGTCAGTTACATGTAAGTATACTTGCTCTCATTAAAAACCTTTCAGATATTTTAGATGAAATGAAATTCAGAATTGTGAATGCATTTGCATTTTGAAGAAACTATGTATTAATCTCAAATCGATTTAGCTGTTTGTTCAAATGGGCTATATCTATTTATGATTTCCGTCTCTCAGTATTAGAATAATTCCAGCAACACTTTTGGATGCTTATGAGGAAATGCTCCAATCCACGATTCAATGTTCCTGAAAAATGTGGCCCAGATTGAGGACCCCTGACAAGGCCGTAACACTGCCTGGCTACAGTCACTACAAAGCAATGATACAGGATGCAGAAGAGTAATCAAATCAAATCATTTAATTGGAGCCCAAAATCACAAACCTAAAGAAGAGACACAGATGAGGGATCCCTCTTCCTGGGAGAGCAGATATGCAACACATACAGAGGACTGTCTTATGTGATATAAGCACTACACTTCCAGATGCAGTGGACCCCCACCAGTTTTCTTTTTATCGCTCCAAAGGATCAGTGGAATTTGCAATGGCACTCCTTTCCATTCGCCAGCACTTGGACAATTACACACATGCATGGCTACTGTTCCTGATCTACAGCTCCACCATTAACACAATCAGAGCAATGATTCTGACTGTTAAACTGGCAGACCCAGGGTGCCTACAGAAGCTGAGGTGGAGCAAAAAGCCACAAGATTCTTGGCCTTCATCTAATAGTCAACCTGTGATGGGCCAAAAACATAGATACAGCAGTGAGCAACGGCTGAATGTCATGAGGCAGCTCAAGGAGGCCAAATTAAAACAGCAGCCCCTCAACCAGGCCAACGGAGGACTCAATGAAAGCATCTTCAAATCACAGGATCTGGGTGTAGTGGATCATCGGCTCTGACCTCCTCTCCTGGACATTTAGTCAGCGATGTCGGAGAACTTGGATTTTAGAGTTAGCCCTTTAAATATCTCTATAATGTTGGATAACTCATTTGCACTTCCTCAACAGGACATAAGGTCCCACACTTTAGATTAAGGTCAATCTGGACTGACAGTACAGAGCTTCGTGATGTTGCATTTCTGGTACTACTAGCATTGGTCATCATTTTGATTGAATCATTATTGTTATTAGTATCTTATTCTTGGCATTTTCTCTGTGTTACAGCTCTCCCAGCATCTTCACACTTTCTTTCTGCATTGCTCTGTACACACTAATGTAAAAGTGTTCTGCCAAGAGTTGGCATTTTATTGTCACAGATGGTGACTATGCTGTTCACAAGACAATAGTTTCAGAGAAAATGTAGCAACACACCACATCTCTTGGTTCTGTTGAATGATTTAGTTACAGTTTTGTTTCATTTTCTAGTACATGTTTCAGGAAGTTGACACAATACAGAGTAACAAATGTGCAACTGTCAGATGAATACATATTAAATTTGGACTAAAAGTGTTGAACATACTGCCATCTTTATAGCAATCTCTAGGTCTAGGTCAATGTCCAACCAGGCTGCAAAAGGGCCTGCTTTGTGGATCGTGTGTGCCTGTTTTCTTTACATATGATGGGTTTTCATGGTGAGGTCTCACACATTATCTTAGGGTTAATTGATTGAGGAAAACTGCTTACATTTGATTTTGCATTAGAAATGACTTCAGGTTTGCAGATGACAGAGAGTTGGTGCGTGCATGCAGCATTACTACGCTGTACAAAGGTTCTATTTACTGTCCTCCGAAACATATTATTGATGAGAATGGAATGAGGACAGCTTCTTCTTCTTCTATAAATATGCTATATATATATATATATATATATATATATATATATATATATATATATATATAT
>BJFM01001805.1:85485-95698 GCA_016586285.1 Arothron firmamentum | reverse complement strand
TTTTACTACACGGTTCACTCTCCCTCAGTACGAGGAAATAATTTCAATTTCTCCTCTTGATGAGCTTCAACTCAATAGCAATTATCTCACCACAATAGATGGTACCTTGGTGAACAATTTAGGTACTGAACAATATGAGACAGACAGGGGGAGGAAGTTTGCTTTGTGGCCTTGACAGTATGAGGTGTTTGGAAAGGACCTAAAATTGCGCTAATTTTGTGAAATCATGTTTGGAGACCAGATATCAATAAGTTAATAATCTTGCCTTGAACAGTTTTGGTCATACTGTTTGTGGTGTGCGATAATCTCAAACACAGCACCTAATACACATCATAATTCTGACCCACTTCAAATCTAGACTCTTGTCCCCCAAGCCAGACGTCTCACGTGGTCAAACATAAATGAAGAAGATTTACGCCTGCTTCCTTGTCCCTCAAACAGCTTGCTTCTTGATTGGCATCATTCCATTCCACATCACAATCCATGGAGTCTCATGACTCAGTGGGTCGGCGGCTTTCCTCACACACACGATGATTTTTTTTTTATCAAAATGTTGATCAAGTTTAATATTTACGACTGTCTGCTCCAACCGGTTTCGGAGCCAATTATCATGAAATATTCTCTCTTAACACACCTCAGACCACAGGATAATCTCATAGCATAATCTCTCTGGGTTTTTTTTAAATTATTATTTTACAACAGGCAAACAGTAAACATTGAAAATCGATACAGGACAAACATTATGACAAATTAATTTAACCGTCATGCAAAAAACCCCAAAACAAACAGGTTAAGACAAAGTAAAACAGAAAGGATCCCGTCAATGCTGCAAAAATAATTAAGAAGGTAACCCATCAATGAAAAAATAATATATTGGTACATATGACAGATTATATTACAGTTGTGTACCATCCCATTGTTCAACACAGCAGATTTGTTTCCATTTCATATTAGGTTGTTTCTCCACTTGGGGCAAGAAGTGAGCTTCCTTCATTGGGTGGCTGGGCTCTCCCTTAGAGTTAGGGTGAGAATCTCTGTCATCTAGGAGTTCAGAGTAGAGCCACTGCTCCTCCGCGTTGAGAAGAACCAGATGAGCTGACCCGGGCACCTAGTTAGGATGCCTCCCGGACACCTCCCTGGTGATGTGTTCAGTGAACATCCCTCCAGTAGGAGGCCATGAGGAAGACCAAGGACACACTGGAGAGAGTATGTATGTTGGCCTGGGAACACCTCAGGAACAACCCAAGAAAAGCTGGATAAAATGGCCGGGGAGAGGGAAGTCTGGGCTTCCCTGCTTAGGCTGCTGCCCCCAGGATCCATCCCCGGATAAGCGGGGTCTATTATTTAACTTTAAAATAATTAAATTAAATAATAAAACGCTTTAAATAAAAATATTTTCCCTAACAAAAAAATTGTGTTCATATCCGAGGAGTTTTCACTCAGGTCTCCGAATGTAACACTCAAAGGTACAAGTTTAAAACAGATGTTAAGTGTTTTTAACCAATTTTGAATATTGGTCCAGAAGCCAGCAACGTATGGACAGTAAAAAAAACCAAATGCCTCTGATCTTCCTCCTCCCCATTACAAAATTACTGGTGACTAAGTGATTTTGAAAATATAAAGTTGCTTTTTTAGTTGTAATAATTTTGAAAAAAATCTTCAGTTGAAAAATTCTGGAGTAACAATCAATTGATGTTTTATAAATTCTTCTAAAACACTGTTACCAGGGTATCAAAATATTGATTGTGTCTTCCAAATAGGTACAGATAAAATAAGATTATGCAAAGGACAACAACAGCTTTCTGCATAATCTTATTTTAGTCCTTGGTAATGAAGGGAGAAAATATGGCCCAAAACAGCCAAAGTATCTTTTTGCGTGCACCCTGCTTAATAAACAGTCACTCTCACGTTCACACCTACGGTCAATTTAAATCAGCCAGTTCAACTACCTCCACATCTTTAGAGTGTGGAAGGAAGCTGAAGTACCTTGAGAAAGTCCACGTGTGCACGGGAACAACATGCAAACCAGCCAGGCCTCAGGGGATTTGAACCTTGGAAGACTCTTGCTCCTGGGCGAGAGCGCACCTCTGTGGTTGCTGCAAACTGCTTCAAGTCAAAAAAGATCCAGGTCAGAAAAGGTGTGTTGACAGAGTCATTTACTTTAAGTGGAATTCCTACATTTCTTGGGGATTTCTAAAGCGCAAGGTGTACGTCGCCGTCACAGCGTGGGCAGCACACAACGACTCAACAAATTAACATCCAATATTCCCTCTTACTTTTCCAGCTAAGATGAGGTAAATATCAAAGTCTTTAGCTGCTAAAAAGGCCATTGAGTCCCCAAACTAGTTGCTAACTGTGTCTGTAATTTAAAACCGAGCAGGTAAACACATTAGCTTAGAGAACCACCCCACCGAAAAGCAATGGCCTGCTGTGGATGGAGATGAGGTTAATGAGGGAGATCATGCCGAGTTAAACAGCAACAGTGCTGTAAACCCCTTAAAGCAAGGGAAGAAGAAAAACACAGTCTGGTGCCCAGGTCTATCTGCACAATTTGTGATGATTTTCTCTCTCAAAAATCCCATCATGCATCCTGTCCAGCTGTGGGTTGAGAACCTTTTAAAATTCTATTTTCTGATTCATATATTCTAATTATTTTTCTTAACTTTTGATGACTTAAACTTCCCAACTGTTTTATCACGGTGTGCTTATTAGAAATCTCTGTTTTGATTTGAATAATTATCTATTACAGTTGACACAATTACAACAGGGTCAATTCCACTGGACCCCTGGCCGATGGGACGGGTCTTTGAATGGTGGCTTTTCACCAGGTACCACTAATAAAGCTGTCTCTTGGCAATAGTTTGATAACTTTTCATCACAAAGGGCAGATGGTAAACTTCCCTGACTCAACCCCAGGAGGAGTTCATTTAAACATCAGTTGCAAAAAAAGTAAAAGTGCCAAATCCTTTTTACGCATTTTTATTTTGTGCTTGCCGTCCAAAACTTTTGGTGTGTTCTTCCTCCCCCAGGTGCCATTTAAAGTTACAAATGCAGTTTTAGACACACAAATTGAAGCCAGTAAATGGACTGGAGCATGCGCACGCTCATTTATAAACAATTTATTTATAAAATTGAAGAAACTGCTAACCTTGGATTTTTAAATTACTACAGAGTAATTCAATAAAACAACACGGGATTAAAAAAAGTTGGCTGCAGATTCTATGACAAATAAATAAACATGCAATTATTATTGATTACCGATTCTCAGACAGTCATCCACAAAGTCTGAAATTAATTCATTTTCCCTGTTGCTGATATGTTCAAAATTCCACCTGTAGTGGAGTTTTTATTATTATTATTATTTGGTTATGATGTGTTTGTATCACACTTATAATTGCATTATTTTTGTTTCTTTCCTGTGTCAGCATGTCGGAGTTCTTGGCCGGTGGAGGGAACTATTTAATGAATTATTAAAGCCCTCATACATCCAGGAATAAGGTTATTTAAAGAACATCTGTTCCCAATTTAAAACTCTTAAATGAACACAGAACTGTATTAATTCTGACCTAAAAACTGACCTGGAGCAGAAAGATGCCTAAAGAATCTTGGCGCTTCCAAAATAGTTTGAAAGTAAAGGGGAGGAAAGCACCCTTGGACTATTTTACAGGAACTGTGGCTGTTGTGGACAACGTAGAGCAGGGATGTCAAACTGGTTCCACAAAGGGCCGTGTGGCTGCAGGTTTTTGTTCCAACCAATCAAGCATACACAGTTTGACCAATCAGCTGTCTAAAGACTGGGCTCAGTTGATTAAATGACTTCAGTCTGGTGTGTTATTGCTTGGTTGGAACCAAAACCTGCAGCCACACGGCCCTTTGTGGAACCAGTTTGACATCCCTGACGTAGAGTGTATAACATTCACCCATGCATGGTTAGATTTGAGTCTTTGAACTAAATGCAGTCGTGTATGGGGTAGAAATAAAACACAAGTTCTCACTCGGCCTGAGATTGCCTTTAAACTCACAGTGGAGGGTGGAATTTCCACAGGTCAGACGAGCTGTTAAAGGATGCCTCTTTCAGTAACTGGCCAAAGAGTGAAGGAGTTCTTTTCACAATAATCATAATCTATGATGCTATCGGACATTGAAAAATGTAGAAATGACCACTGGAATGCGTGCACTGCATAACAAATAAAGTCCACAGCCACATAACATTTCAGATTACAGAATCAAGTTGCTATATGACAGCTGTCACAGTGCTCATACATCAACAAGCGTAGCACAAAAGCTCTTGAGCCTGGAAGCAAAAGCATTATTTTACACGTCCTGCTTGTCTGGCACATCCGGACTGCAGGTGTGACGTGAGGAAAGTAACACTTTTTGATTTACAGGCCTATTACCAACAAATGTGGGAGACACTGGTTTGGTGTCAAAAGAGCATGTCGTTATTCGTTTGTATGACAAAACAGTTTGCCAAAGGGGAGTGTAATTACATTGTTGTCTTCTTTCAGTTGACTCCCGGCGAGGGAATTATTGGTAATCATCCATGTAATGTGGTGCCACTCAATTTCTGACAGCTGAGTGAAACCACAGTACTGTGGTTTCGCCGTTTAGATGTAAAATCAAAACTAAACATCCCATCTGTTACCCAGATTCAGCATGCTGCTTCTTATTTTCTGATGGAATTCTATAGTGCTGGGCAAAGAAAAAACTCCAGTATCAGTTGTTGTCAAGACATACTGTAGTAAATAAGTCAATACATCAAGAAATACCCGTATTTATTGATTTGGCACAGGAAGTGTGCCTTTATGCTTCACACACACACACACACACACACACACACACACACACACACACACACACACACACACACACACACACACACACACACACACACACACACACACACACACACGCATGCACACACACACACACAAAACAATAACCTCCATCTGCAAAAGGACACTATTATTATTTAACGCAGCTATCTTTGCACTTAAACCCTTTAACCTTCCTGCTCTGGGATGTTGTGTCCACATGAGTATCCTGCTTGTCTTTGTGTTGCTATTTAATAACTATCCTTTAACCTCAAGGGACAAAACCTTCTACGAACTCATGCAATGTTCAACACAGACAGGATGTCAAAAAACACCCCAAACCCCAAAACTCTTCTCTTCTCTGACATTTTCTCGTTTTGGGATTGTCAGCAAAAAGAGGAAAAAAAGGACAACAAACTCCGGCAGTGCTCCAAACCAGCCAAACTGTCAGCTTCTATGTATTTAGCATCTAAGGTTATTCCAGACTTGAGCTTTTTATTTATTTAACAGAAAAGTGTGTGTCATGGCATTCACTGTGTTGACTCTTAAAAGACATGTCAAGACATGCGGCGAAAGCCTGCAGTGTCAGGGCAGTTAACACAAGCGTCCACAGGCATGTTTCCTGTCAAGGATGAACGTCTAAGAAATGCCAGACATTTTCCATAGATGCTTGTTCTTTAGAATAATGGTGTTGGACTCAGCTTTGTGGTACATTCATAGTCATTTTTAACCCAGAACAGCTGTTATATTCTTTCTGGGCTTTTCTCAGTGCTGATACGTGTTAGATGGCCAAATATGATCTTACAGCCAGGGAAGGTTTGACTTCCAGTGGACAAAGTCTTCGGCTAAGATGTGGATGAGCCAGATTTCTATATAGGAATGAATAAAGGGAGAGAACTGCTGCAGGGTTTCTTCTGGATATTGGTGTAGACTCTGCACAGCTGCCCAGACTGTTCAGCGCCAGGAGAATTTTGTGATTTGGTTGAGGTTAAATTTATCACTGGGGTTCTCACATCAAATTCCTACAAGATATTGGAGTGAAAAAGAAAGACAAAAATCATGGTCTACAAGTGGATCCTCAGTCACTTAATTTATCAGTTCAGTTATAAAATTATCTAGTCATTCAAAGCCTTTTTGGACAAGTTATTATTTCTATTACAGGAGACAATAATAACATTACAATACAGTGCACTTTAATTAATATAAGTGCTTTATTCCTTGATACTGTTGTGCAGCAAGATAGAGAACCATTCTTGTCTTCAAAGCAAATATAAATGATTTTTTTTGTCAGATATGTTCTCTTATTTTATTATATTCTATATAAATCTCAAAAACACCCCACAAGATATGTCAACTCAAATAACTGTATCATATGTCACACACTCTCAATTTTGAGTTGTTTATATAAACAGTGAAAACAGAGTTGTTACGTTTCCATTATTAGTGGAAAGCAAGGGCTGATGGGCAAATGTATGGTTCAAAAACCAGGAGCAACCATGTGAATGTGACAGGCATTATGAACAGCTGGCATAACAGAGGAGCGAGGGGCAAAAGTGGTAATATCACCACCGATTACTTAATTGGGTGTCTCAAAGAAAGTGGGAAATGTGCAGTCCTTTGTTAGTGGTCCCTGCTGGCGGTCGGTGAGTACGCCCAAAGGCAAACAGATAAATCTGTGCCTGTGGGCCTGATTACGTTCGAGGCCTGTGGGATAAAGTAAGAAGGAACTGAGTTTATTTAATCTTTTATGGACTTCACCCTGGAGTTCCCTCATTTTTTAGCTAGTTAATGAATTATTATTTCACTGCTTTATTTTCTTTTCTTTTTATCCTTAGGTTACACAAAGGTATATTTAAATGAACACCAAGAAGCACTGTTGCCTCAGGTGAGCGCAGGACCCACTTGCACCGTGTTTGTAACTGATACAAGGACACTGAGGTTTGTTCCGTTAGTGGCTAGCTCATCCAGCATTGATGCGAACACTCACAGTTTGCTGGAACAGTCTCCAAATTCATCCATTTAGACAGCTGCCAGCGAGAAGGAGATTTAATATCCCAGACAGGCTCAATTCACACCGCAGGCCCTGACTCACTGCTTATATCTGATACTCTTCAATGGCTCTTCACAATATATTATAGATGGGGGGACTCTGGACTCAAGGCAGCTTTGAAAGGCAACTGAAGCTGCCCAATTTCTCTCTTTCCATTTCAATGTTAAGCCTACAGGCTCAGGAATAATTTTAATATGTTTTCTGGCAGAAAAAAATTACACCCAGTACATGCAAAATGTATATTTTTTTTTATGTCTTATATTGACGTCTTCAATGCAAGATTAGAAAGTCACTGTAAGATAAAGCAGTTAACATGCTAGACTTAACTGTACTGTCCTGTAAGAGAAATACTTGGATTATGAAACTTCAGCAGCATCACGGACCTGTTATTGGGCTCCATTTTTCAGTGCATGCCTTTTGAAATCACTGGACAGATACACGTGAAAAAATAAAATGTAAAAAATTTAAAAAAGAATAAATATATTCTCTTATAAGAAGTGAACTGGCACAGACGAAAGGGAGCAACAAAACTCAGGTGTCATGGACACATCCTAATACAGGCACTGTCACACTCATTTATCATTATTTATTTATGTTATTTATTTCATATAATTTATTGGTGTGCAGTCTCATTATGTGTTATTATAGGTTTGTGTCTGTTTTAATGAAATGTAGGCATTTCGTGTAATGGTGGGGGATGGTGCTCTGTGATCAATAAAGAGAAATGTGATATATAATTATATGTCTATCCAATTATGCGTATTGATGTATTATATTACATGGAAATAAAAATATGCTTAAAAAACACTGCAAAGCCTCAGAGAGAGGGGGTGGGGGCAGCCGTGGGCAGCTGGAGGCACGTATACTCGTTAGCCCTGCTCACACTGCCTTTCAAATGGGGCCTTAATGATTTATAGATGTTTGCTTTAAAAAGCCATTGGCATTAATCCCATGGCTCATTAACCATTTAATTAAAATTAAATTCTGTGTTAGGACTTAAGCAGATTGAAAGTATTTCCTCCTGGTGGGAGACTGTTGAATCACCTCATTTTCGGAAATGCTTTCATGTGATGGGGATGTGCACTTCTGTACCGCTGACATGTACGCGGGAGCAACAGCTTAATGCAGAGCAGAGCTTGAAATCACCACAGAGCGAATCTGCAGAATACTAACATAGTCACAAAATGTCTGACATGAATTCAGGTGACCCACTGAGCTGGAATAAGGACACTGAAAAAGAGAGAAACAGTTATTGTCAGGCAAAGGTGAGGCCTCTTGTCTGTTTCTCCTCATCAGCAACATTGTAAATGCAAATGAGCTTCCAGGAGATGAGTCATGACCCGGACACAGAGTGGTGTTTTTTTGTTTGTTTGTTTGTTTTTTAAGCACCAATGTTAACTGCGGCACCAAATGCACCACCACCTTAGTTTATATTTTTGCTTTCCAGTTGACTGACCGACATTCAAAACCTGACAGATCTCCCAGTTTTGCTGTTTCTGGCATCGCAGTGCTGCACAAGTCTGTTATATAACAGCCCAGTTGAGTGTTAAATGCACACAAAAGACCTCAGAGATCATAGGTGGACATGGTGTCAGTATTTGGAGCATTTGAAAAGCAAAACTGGACTTCCGGGATATCGCAGCAGAATTTTCTGCATAAAGAAAAAAAAAAAAAAAAATGAACAGAGTTAAAAGATTTGGTTACCAAAGTTAGCTTCTTACAAAAAAAAACAAAAACAAAACAAAAAATGTTTATTAGCCATACAAAACCAGTGCTCACAGCCTGCACCCAGACCTGCAGCCAGTAGAACCTATTAAAACATGCAGATGGCTCCGTTCTGCAGGATTTTGCTTGGCGTAACTGCTGGCAATGCAAACCGGAGTGAATAAGAACAAAATGAAAAACACTGAAAAACACACCTGACACGGTGCTGTAAGGTCTGTATTTTATTTTGTTAATGTGTGTTTGTTTGAGTTCGGTAGTTTGGTTCCCTGGGGCCCGTTTCAGAAAGCAGGATTTCAAAACTCAGTGTTCCAACCTAAACCCAGTCTTGCCAAACTCTGAATTGTCAGCATCTGAGTTTTCGGTTTCAGAACACGTGTTAAGCAGTGGTTTAATCAACTCTGACTTAGGGTTACGCTTGTGCACGAGGATATTAAAAGCCTTATCAATGGAACGCAGATAACTTGATTCACCATGGCAACAAGTGAAAAAAAAAACCTTGATGGTCACACTTCTCGCCGTTGGAGAAGGAAGATTTCATGACTGCGTACACCAAAAATGTGCATATTTTCATGGAAAAAGTTATACAGCAGCAGTGGGAAAAGAGAGGGATCCTGTGGCTGAAAATTACTGTGTTGTTTAGCCTGTCCTTATTAAACAGCATTCAGTCGCTTCATTTAACCTGAGATAACGAGATTTAATTAATTAGAAAAATCCCCTAAAAGAAAAAGCCAAATCTTCAGCCATCCATATTGTCTATCTGAAAGCCTATCAGAACAATAATGTATCTATCTATCAAACACTTAAATGCCTGTTATACATGCATGTCTCCAAACCTGTGTTTTCTGAATATGTTCAATTTTTTTCTCCGTTATAGCCAACAGAAAAACGGCTAAGATAATCTAGCGCCACCTAGTGTTGGTTCACTAAATCCATCCATTAATTACAGACACAACAACACACTGATTTTTCTTGTAGGAGTTCTATGTAATTGGCTGCTGTTGCTTTCAGATATCAACCAATTTATTGATTAAACTGATACCTGCAATTCTGTGGAACACTTCCATGAGATGTCTGGGCTGTCTGTGACTTTTTAACACTATAAACGTGTTTCAAAATCGTTTAAGTGCAAGAGTAACGTTTATGACAGCACAACGGTTACCTTGGACACATGCTCAAGGATATTCTATTAAAGAAAAAAAAAAGGTACAACAAACGCAACACAATACAAAGAATTTGCTCCAAACTAACAGCCTTTCCGCGATATGAGCGATGTGAGGGCTGAGAATGCTGTTAAATAAACTATCGAGGGTGCAAATAGATCGGTAATGCTCACAGAAGCTCCTATCGGGGTTTAATCAAACGTCCAATCGGGGCGAATCTTCCTTTTCCGGCAGTCTGCTGGCTTCAAGAGCAGCAGACACTCGGGCTTGTTTGGAATAAACCTGCTCGGGAGCAGGTTTGGTTCACGGAGTCTGTTACCCAGGTAACTGAGTCAGAGTTACGCTGAACCTGCTTTATGAAACCGGAAATCCAGAGTTTCCCTGAAATCACAACAAATTAAGTCCGGCTTTTCATTAATCCCGCTTTATGAAACAGGCCCTTGGTTGTGTGTGTGTGCGTGCGC
>BJFM01001805.1:57057-70400 GCA_016586285.1 Arothron firmamentum | reverse complement strand
TATATATATAAAGAAAAATCAGTGAGTACCTTGCATTCATCCTTTTACACTCACATTTGCACACTGTTGGCTTAGTGGTCTGTTCGGAATGAGGAATAACCATTTGTGCACATTCATGCTCTGTAGATGAACTACCACAAAAGCCCAGTCAAATAGTGGGTGTGAGACGAAGGTGGTAAACATGTACATGCAGCAGATCAGAAAGGGTCTGCAGCCCCAGGAGAGCAGAACTCTCTATTCACACAGCTGAAAACATTCCTGTTCAATTTGTACGCTCAGTGATGGAGCAGCAGGGGGTTGTGGTGGGGTCAGAGATGCTGGACCTGGATCAGGGCATGGTGACAGTAACACAGGGAACAACAAAGCAGAGAGCTCGAGGATGGAAGCCTCAAGCATCAGCGCTGGCTTTCCTACTCTGCTACTGACACAAAGCAGGCTTTCTGCTCACAGTTGATGTGTCAGCATATCGCATACATTTGTGCACTCAGACATTTGTGTTTTGACTGTAATTAGGGTACAGGGCTGCAGTCAGATAAGGATGTAGCAGCCTGTAGACAGCCTAATTCTGTATTCCACCCTGTTTTAAATGTGGCTGATCAAAAAAGTGTACATCCGTGGGCGCAACAAGCACGCATACTCTGCTCTTCACATGAACAGGGGCGTGAGGGAGACCATGAATACAGCACACAACCATAAATAACTTTTCATAAGAAAGAAAAATATCTTTTACACACCAGAAATTGTGTTTTGCACTTTAACTTAACAGGCACAACCATAAATTTTGCAGCATCTGAGATGTGATCTTTCTGGTAAATCTTCAGTCATTATAAGCTTTTTAAAAGGATTATTTTGTGTTTTCTCCCAGTTCTGTTCTTATTTACAAGTACTTGGAGAGCATTGAAATATCACTTTTTTGTTTCTTCTCACTACATTGTCAATAGTGGTTCATTCTTGTAAATGTATGTTGGATGATCCTTTTCTAATGACTCATCTTCTTCACACAAATACTACCCGATTGTTAAGTTTACTATAAAACTTTACTTTCCATGGACTTTTCTGAACAGGTTTATCAACTTTGCGTTGAGACTAATCCACATTTCTTATTCAGACTGTTATTTTCTAACAGTAAATAAGTGTGACAAACAGGCCTTGGCTGCAAAGCAGACATCCTTAATCAATCACAAATTGAATTTGCAATGGTACCGATTCTTATTTAACGGTGTAAGAGCAATTCAGCTTTGTCACAAGACAATCTGATGGATAGATGGCACAAGACCGGGCGCCCCTCCAGTCAACGCCACCATGTTTCTGACATGGCCATTCCACGTCACACTGCTTGAAAAATGAGCTCCGTGGAGGCATGCAGTGCTGCTCTGAGATTGCACTTCATAAAAGGGAACAGCTCACACGGGTGAAATTCCACTGTAGGGTTATGGATTTTCCAGTACATCACTGATAGATTGCACTAATATAACCCCAATAAAGAGTTTGAGAACAACTTTATGGATGTTTTCCCTCTTTTGTCATCTCATTTTTCACTTGTTTGATGTGTGCTCCACTTAATTTGTCTTCTTTTTCCACCCCCTTCTAGCTTGTCGGTTGTCACTCACACGGTGCAGGGTAACACACTCAGAACCTATTAGTCACGCGATGTGAAGCTCACAGTGTTTCATCCAAAGTTTGACAACTTGAACCTCTAAGAAGCTCCTTCTGTTGTTTGCTTTTGGCAGGATCAACAAAAAGAATTTGGGACTGTGATGTTAAGGTTGCAGAGAAATTCAAGCAGCATCTCTCTCTATAAAGGAACCAGGAAATGCGTTATTTCCTTTTAGAATGCAACACAGCTACAGATACCTTCACTTGAATCTGATAATTTGTATTGATATTTTCAGCTTTTTGGTATTGTCTGGTATGTTTTTGTATATACTTTACATTGAGCACATCCAGCTGTGCTGATGTTGCTGATGACAATGCCAGTCTGATGGTTTTTTTATTATTTCTTTAACATCATAGTTAGTTGTGATAATGATGAACTGATGAAGTAAAACTGGTGGTTAAAAACATGCTGTAAAACTAGCAAAACTGGACTCACCACGCCCCTAGGATTTTCTCTGAAAGCTATTTTTTTTTTTACTATATTAACAACATTTTCCATATTTGATGTTTAGAATGGTCGTTAACACATTAACCTGGTTCTATACATTTTGTTGAATGAATGCTTCACTGCAGGGATGGTAATGGGCAGGCGAGGAGCAGTGTTTTCTAAACATGATGCTTAAAATTAAAGTGAAAATGTTCAATGCTGCTTTCATCAGAGCAGAGGACCTTGTTTCTAAGAGTCTGTTATCGGCGACCGTTGGATTCTTGCTCTCTTCTCTTACTAAGACCCTTTTCCCCATTTGGTCAGTTTGGTTGGACAGCCAGCTCTGGGAAAAGTTTTGGTGTCTTCTTTCTGTGTTTCAAGGTCACCATTAACTGTAATGGTTTGGTATTTACTCCGGCAAGCAGGCGAGTGTTTCCAAATCCCGTTCACTCAATTAAAGTTATCACGGTTGGACTCAACTTGTCAACAAGTAAAAATATCTCATTGGTGATCAAAGAGGTGGAAGCTCAAATTCAAGCGTCGTGGTAAGGCTTCTGAATATTTCTGTCAATGCGCTGATTAAGTTTTTGATTTTTTCATGGTTTAGATGTTTTTTGATATATTTTTTTAAGATGTTATTTTATTACAAGGCCTCGAAAAACCTGAAGAAATCTGACTGCACAAGCCCCCTCCCACCAACACCCACACACACAAACTCACCCACCCACACCCACACACACACACACACACACACACACACACACAAGTAACCTTCCAAGCAAAGAATAAAAAGTGCGGAGGAAAAAAAATAGGCTTTTATAGGACACAGGTGGGCCTTGGACTGTCCGAACATCATTAGGAGATGGATTGGGTCATAGGTGATTGAAACATTCCCTCAGGTGGCAGAAGGGACGGTGACAGAGAGAAAACATTCAGAGTGATGAAGGACGGTGTAAAGCAGTAACAGGCTTCCATGGAGGATGGGGACAAGGTCTTGCTGACCAGGTTCACACAGGCCACAGAGGACCACACGGTCAGGAAACCTGGGTCAGCAGGTGAACAGGACCTCAGATGTGTAGACCGCAGATGTCAGTTCATTTTTAAATAAACTGTTATTACACCAGATAGAAGAATACTTTTAGCTGGAAATGTTCAGTAAATGGGGTTGAAAACAAATTATTTTGTTAAGGAAGTTCAGTTGCGATATGCTATATATAATATTTGATCAGCATGATTGAGCATTTTTGTTGTTTATTTTAATTTAATTAATGATTTAAATACTTGTTTGTTTGTTTTTTACTTTGATTTTACTTGTTTGATGGTACACAACTTTACACTGAGACTCTTAAAGGCTTCACACAGACACAGACCTGTATACAATATCCGAATTTTAGCAACATAAGGAGAATTTAACATAAAAGTTTCCTCTTATGCCTAAAAATAGTTTAGTTGGTTTTCAGATATTTTTTTATTAAGTTGAGATGGTATAAGGACAAACAATAAGCAGAACAGGGTTTATGTGTGTGTGTGTGTGTGTGTGTGTGTGTGTGTGTGTGTGTGTGTGTGTGTGTGTGTGTGTGTGTGTGTGTCTGATCATCCCCTGCAGCTTTTCCCCATATACCTTCTTTTCCTAGACCCCGACCACTTTTCAGTTTGTTTAGTAGAGTATGTTGGGAGAACTTGGAGGAGACGAGCATCTTTCCAGGAAAAAAACATATGGCACTGTTGGGATACAGACACCTGCTCTTGGACCAGTGAGGGAATGCTCAGAATCATTAGGAATTAAAGGAATCTAATGACTCCACAAACAATGCGGTTTCATCACCTGAGCGTGTTATGAATATCTCACTCCAGAAACTCATTCCTGTTTTGGTGGAACCTGGTGTGTCTGGGCAATAATTCTGTGCTAATGTGGAGACCGTCCACTAAATCCCATAGCTTATCAGTCTAATTAGCTGTAGCCTTGTATTTATTTGTACCTCGGGGCCAATACAGCAATATTACTATTTCAGAAATCCCCAATGTAAGAAATAAAAATTGATTTAAAAATATTTCCATCAAATATAACCTGCAAATCATGTTTGAACAGATAATATTACTTACCCATTATCACCAACGGTGTTTTTGGGAAGCTAGTTAAAGCTGTTAATGTTTTACCTGCATTGATTAGTTTGACAACATATCCACTAATGAAGAATTAGAATTGAGCTGGCGGCCGGTTATGGTTTCAGGTCATCAAAAAAAGGATACTTTTAAGAGAAATGGATAACTTTAGCACACTCACATTTTCCTTTGCTAAGTAACTCTTTGTAACTTAAGCAATATAACCCCCCCCACACACACACACACACACACACACACACACACACACACACACACACACACACACATATACTCACACACTCATACACACATATATTTTTTTGTGAATATGAATATTTTTAGTGCAAATGTTTTAAGTGTTACCCTTAGTAATGAAACCCACAATATCAAGGACTCAAACAAACACATGTACAATACAGGCATACTATAAAGCTCCAATACTTAGTTGTGTTAAATGCAGTTACTGTGAGATCCTTCCCTAAACGTTAGCATTGATTTCATTCAAATTTAGAGGCTAAGACCCGAGCGGCTGCTTACATTTGAATCCATATGGTAAAGCTGTTGATCTCAGTGGGTCATTTCTTTCCTACACACCTTCCACTTCATAAACTCTTGTCGGATGTCTTGCAATGATTTGCATTTAGCACGCACATTTACAAGTGCACACAGCGGCAGGCAGAGAGGGAGCCCAGGTTGTTGTGAAACAGAAGGGGAATCAGTATTACGATTAAACATTCATGAAGGCCCAGGAGGAGCCATTTACTGTCAGGTGCTAATTAAATAAAGGTCAGTCACTCACATTTTTGTTTACAGAAAAATTTCCTCAACTACCACAGTTTTAACTTGAAATCATAACTTCATACAGAAAATTGGCAAAACCTAACTGCCGCAACCCAACCCCATACAAGCGGTAGAAGATGGATGGATGGACGTGTTCACAAGGTATATCTTAGCTTAGCATTTCAGTTTGACCTTCACATTCCACTCCAGGAAGGACTTAAGGAGCATTTTTCTTATCATGAATGTTTAACCAGCGCATTGCTGTGCCATTCTCCATGTCTGCTTTGCTGCTGCTCTGCGAGGGCTGATCGTAGAAGAAATTAATGACGCCCAGTAGTCAGAGGTCAGTTGTGTACAAGTTGGATCTTCAATTGATGGGATCTGGCCACCATCTGGGAGGCAGCTTATTGTTTTTTTTTGTTTTTTCTTTTCACTGCTCTGCTCCACCTGAAGTTGGAAAGCAAAAACTAGCAGGCATCAAAGACCCCTGGTGCTTTAACTCACTTTTGAATAATAGTAAGACAATACTATGAAATACTATCTCCATGGTAGCTTCAAAGGTCAATTTTCATTGATAAATACTTTGTAGAGTAGAAGCAGTAAATACTTGTTCTGTCTTTCCTCTTGATGCTGTGGATCTGTTTTATAAATGTTTAAAAATAGGAAAGGGACAAGACAGGTCAGCTACGCTCCGATACCCTAATGATAAAATCAAAAATACTCGAATAATCTCTCATAAATTCAAACTCCAGAAAGACACGGTGACAGCAGATGCTTAGGAATAAATGTAACAAGAACCTGATCTGTTTTACCTCAGGGAAACAAACATTGCAGGATTGTTCAGTCCTGGTGGAGGTGTACAGCTCATAGCTGCTGTGATTCACGATACCTGGGGGAAGCGGTGTCCTCTGTGCAGAAACGCTGCAATGTGACCTAGTTGTAATTAAAAGTATCTCAGTTGTGCTTGTGCAGGATTGGCTTGGTATGGATTCGTTTGTTGTTATTGATGGTGTAATACAGAATATGCAGTTATTTGAGGCCTGATAATGCTACTGTTCCTACTGATGGATTTTTCATGTTTAGGGGAGCAGAGGCTCCACCCCCTCATGACATATAGTTAACAATGTTAGCATGCAATGACAAAGAAATGATGGTGGTTGTTGCTTAACTAACAAACAAATTAAGAAATTGATCCCATAGTGGTCAGTTATCAGTGAGGGTGATGTTACGGAGCAGCTTGAGCATCTTCTCCCTGATTACGTGCATTGAGTGTATCAATGTGATTCTTGATTAAGAACTGTAATCAGTCCAAGGCCTTTATCCGCTCAAGCCCACTCACAGGAGGCGGCAATCTAAAAATCTGTGAACATTTCTAGCACATTCACCCGTCGCGGCTCGCTATCATGCGCCTGGGATACTTAGCCACAATCATATGAAGGGTCATGAATGCTGCATGGTGACAATCAGCAAGCCAGCCTGAGATGAGTGGAAGCTCAAAACACGGGGAAACTTTTTTCAGTCTTGATTCGCCACTCAAACATCCCTATTCAGATTTTTTAAAAATCCTTAGTGTAAGCATCATAGAGCTGTCTCTGACATCAACAATCATGTCAAATGTGACGAGATTAAAACTCAAGATTAGTTGACCTAATTACTGCAATGAAGACATCCATGATTCCTGGACAAATTAAAAAAGACTCCAGTTTGTACAAAGTTTTCAATAAAAGGTGAAAACAGAGAAAAAGTCTCTGCTACAGAACAGAAGATCAGAGGCCTACACAAATTAAAAAGGGATGCCACTCTGTCTCAAATCTGAATTTGATTCCTTTGTTTGAGTCATAATGATGCAGTTGAGCTCGAGGAATTTCGTCCAGCCATTTTGATGTGACAGGTGGCACTTTTGGATAACACGGTAAGCTCATTATTCACTGACTTTCAGGGACTGTGTGCTCTCAGCTGCAGACTGGCATAGTTTCTGTGCATGTGCAAATATTTACCGAGTGATCATGTTTGTTTGAATGTGTTGCCATTGATTTGCTGTGCACACAAATGGTATGAGCACGACCAAAATAGCATGTTCCACTTCACTGGCTGCTTTACATTAAAGGAGAAGCTGAGGAAGAGGAGGAGGCAGAAAATTACCTTTTAGCTTAACAATGGCTGTGCAGCGGATGCAATCTAAGGTTACATTCATGGAGGAACTAGGTTTAATTGCGCTACTGATTATTATGGTAATGTGTTGGGTTTAGTGACCAAGAGGCAGCGATATTCATGGTCTCATTAACCCTCTGGCAGACCCTGGGGCAGCGGAATCAACCGTGGGCCTCCGTCTGACCCATCATTCAGGATATGTTCAAGTGCTAATCAAAAACTGTACACACAACTGACGACAGATGGCAGCTTCATAATATTTCTTAGCCAAGAAACAAATAGTTTTCTCATAACTGAATAACTCTCACCACCCCCCGCCCCCCGTAGCCTAGGAGACAGAGAAGACACCGTAAACAAAAGCAGGGTAAGGGGAGCGGCATGCGAGTTAGGCTACATGCTAACCGTCCGGCTCTTCCCAGTCTCTTCCTCGCCAATGTTCAATGGCTGGCCAACAAAATGGATGAGATTCAGCTGAGGATCGTCAGCGTATAATGTGGCCATTATAACCAAAACCTGGCTGGATAACAACACACCTGGCACTGCGATGGAGCGAGCAGGACCATGGTGTGACAGCACGGTGCTGTCTCTGCTCAAAGCCCGGGATGCAGCCTATAGGTCAGGTGACAGGCTGGCCTACAGCCAAGCACAGATGGAACTAAGGAAGGGCATCCAGCAGGCCAAGAACAGGTACAGACAGTGCATTGAGGAGCATTTCACTGACAACAACCCACGTGAAAAGTGGAGAAGCATCAGAACCATTACAGACTACAAAGACACCAACCAGCAGACCAGCCACGACCCCACTCTGCCCGGACATTAAACAGCTTCTTTGCACGCTTCGACACACCTGGCAGCAGTGAACCTGCTCAGCTCCCACAGCCGGAGGAGCAGCCCCAGCCCCTCGTCCTGCAGCAACACCAGGTGAGCTCCATCCTGAGGAGGATCAACACAACAAAGCGGCAAGACCAGATAAGGTCTCAGGTCGAGTCCTGAAGCTGTGTGCATATCAGCTGGCCGGAGCCTTCCTGGACATCTTCAACCTGTCCCTGCAGCTTGCTTCAGTTCCAGTGTGCCTCAGGTCCTCCGTCATTGTGCCTGTGCCGAAAAAATCTGCTGTCACCTGTCTTAATGATTACCGCCCTGTTGCACTGACACCAGTAATTATGAAGCGCTTTGAGAGGATCATCTTAAGGCACATTAAAAGACACCATCCCAACGACCCTGGACAGACATCACTTTGCCTACCGGGAGAACCGACACAGTCTCACTGGAGCATCCCAACACCTACGTCAAGATGCTATTTGTGGATTTCAATTCAGCCTTTAATACTGTGATCCCGGACAAGCTGACAATGAAACTTCACGACCTTGTTCTGGCTGCACCCTTGTGCTTTTGGATCAGAGGCTTTCTCACCCACAGGCCTCAAGAATTGGGGACCGCACATCGTCCACACTGATCCTGAACACAGGCACACCGCAGGGGTGTGTGCTCAACCCGGCCCTCTTCACCCTGTTTACCCATGGTTGCTCTGAAACCTACCCCACAAACACGGTGGTGAAGTTCGCAGATGACACCACCGTAGCGGGTCTCATATTGAACAATGACGAGACCCACTACAGAAAGGAGATCCAGCATCTGAAAGGATGGTGCTCAGACAACAACCTTGTCTTGAACACCAGCAAGACCAAGGAGGTCATTGTGGACTTCAGGAGATCCAGGAGGATGGAACATACCCCTCTTCACAATCACAGGGAGGAGGTAGAGAGGCCAGACAACATCAAATTCCTGGGCATCCACATTACATCTGACATCACTTGGTCCACACACACACACAACTTACCTGATGAAGAAGGCCCAGCAAAGGCTCTTCTTCTGACAAACTTCTACAGAGCAACCATAGAAGATCCTCTGTCTGAGTGCAACAGTGTGGTACTGAAGCTGCACCGCACAAGACAGGAAGGACTTGGCCCCGGTGGTGAAAACTGCACAAGAGATTGTGGGGAGTCCTCTCCCACACCTGGACTTAATATACGACAGCCAGATTCAAACAAGGGCTTGTCGTATAGCCCCAGACCCCTCCCACCCAGGACATGAACGTTTGTGCATCTTCCCTCTGGAAGGAGGTACAAAAACATCAGCACCCACACAAACAGACTGAAACACAGCTTCTTCCCCAGAGCTGTGAAATCCATAACCCCATCTCCTCTCACACCCCCCCACCCACCTGAGCTTTAAACTGCGCCTCTCACGTCATCCTCATGGACATTCAAAACTGCACTGCACTTTCTGGATTGTGTCTACTGTGTTTTTACTGCCTTAATTTTAAATTATAGACTTTTCTCTATTTATATACAGTATGTACAGAACCAAGAGCTGCAGGAAAATAATTTCACTGTGCCCTGTGCAGTGACAATAAAAACCCTTGAATCCTTGAATCTTTGGTCAACTGGCTGTTTGCCTCCTGCTCCGGGGGCTCCATCAATGGCCCTTTGCTGTAATATCTTATGTCCCCATAGAGTCATAGAATGTTCTATCTGTGCTGCCTGGATCAGCACGGTGGAGTGGCGGCGTCCGAGACTATCTTTTATATTTTATCTCATTACCATTATCTACCATGACTCTGTTGGGGATGGTTAAAAATGGTGAATGAGAAGAAATATTTTTTTTGCCCTCTCAAAAGAAGGTTGTTTGATATCTGCAAAGCAGACTCGGTCAGAGAAATCGTTTTTCTAAATCTCCATTGTTTGATTTGGATTCAAATGTGGACTGTTTGACCGTAAACGTGGACAAATGCGCGGGAATTTGTTGCTAAGGCCTGCCTACTGCCACATCAGCTACTATGCATACAAATGATGTTCTAGAAGACATGTCTGTCCCACTGTCTTCTCCCTCCCTCTCTTTTTTCACTTTCTCACTCCCCCCTTCGTGCCTTTGGTCTTGCACAAGCTGTCGCATCACTCTTAACATTGAGCTCACATTTTTCCAAGGCATCACCAAGAGAAAGGTTGAAAATCACGTTAATAGGCTGCATGGCAGGGACAAAAGGCAAGGGGGGGTTTAGTTATTCATTTATTTTATAGCTTATTAAGAGTGGTTCTCAAGGACTTGCCAACATTGTCTGCACAGGCGCGTTCATAGCAGCAGCTTTTGCCCTTGACAATGACCAAGGATGTGTAGCAAAACATTGTATATTGTTGACAAGATGACAGGAGAATCCTTTCTGCTCTGTGATAACAAAAAAAGACAAGACACAAGCTGGGACTAGCAGCATGTTGTCATGTTCTAATAAACACAGTTATGTGTTTAAAATATATATGGGTTTGTAATATAAATGCACAGTCAAACAAAGAATGGACCTAGTTAACATAATGCCTTGGACAGAAAATGGATCTAATCAATGTAATCATCCATCCAATCAAAACGTAACAATTTTAAGTATTCTTGTCATGCTTGAACATGATGAAGCATTATGCAACATGCTTGCTGTCTTGATTAGGAGGATTTGGGTTTAAATCTTTGTAAAGGTCAATAAAAGTGTCATATATGATGGTTGCGTATTACAGCTACTTTATAAATTCCACCAGGACAGTGAGACATGGTCAAACTGGATCAGGTCAGCACTCTAAATATGTACTTAAAAGTACACCTGTAGTAAACAAAGTATTTGGGGTTCAGCTGGGGTGATGTTCAGTACTCAAGCTGAGTCAAGTGAGATCCTGCAGTGGAACAGCAGCATGCAAAAAGCTCGTTCACTTTGTCATGTTTCTTTCAGCCTCAAACTTTCTTGACCATGTTTACCTGGCAATTAAAAGCAGTTAATGGGAACAATACTTTGACAGCTAGTGACTGTTTCTGTGAAACTCTTAATCGTTGAGTCGTCAGTAAATCAAAAGGACCATTAACCTGTATTTACACACAACATTTGGCTCAGTGAGCAACTGTAACACAAAACAAGATAAGTCTACCGCTGATCTCCAACTCCAACTAAAACACAAGTTAAAACAAGAAAGCTCTTGTTTTAAAGGGTTAACTTTGTTCAAAGGGGAAAAGCCAAACCTNNCCCCCCCCCCCCCCCCCCCCCTTTTATACCAGGCAGCATCAACAATTGCCTGCTGGCCTGTGTGCTACTCAGCACCAATTCATACCTGGCCAGACACAACACACTCTTACCTTAAATCTAAAATCATAAAATACAGAAATAAAAACATAAATGCTTTGGAAGATATCTCAGGCAACAGTTTCCTAAATGCTGAAATTTTACTGAAAACTTCCTTCATCTGTTCAAGGTCCTCTGAGTTGAAAAGATGTGTGACTTCTCCACATCTTCGATGAACAAATGGACAATGAAAGAAAGTTTTGAATGGATCTGTTTGACGGGTAAGCTCAAGCATACCCTGTGGCTTCTCTTCAACATCCCTGTGACATCTAAATAGATGTCTTACGGCAGGAAAACTACATGTGCAGCTGTGCCATTCTTCAAACGTCTCCATAAAGCAAACTGTGCACATTAGGCACCATCATTACACACAGGCGTGTCTGGGTTCATCCCCAGAGCCAATTATCCCTGCGCACTTGTCTTAAGATGTGATGCATGGAAATAAGTCAAGTCCAGCTAATTGATTTAAGGCTCCATCCCTCGGGCTGCCTTTTATCCAATTATTAGAATGCAGTAAATGATTTTTGTTTAGTAAATGTAAATACCAGCACATGCCTGAAAAAAAAAGAAATTAACAGCAGCAATGGTGCTGTTACATTACACAGAATATTAGAACACAGAGATGTGACTGTGCCATTAGAAGTGGCTCATAAAATCTTTGCAATCAAGATTTAGGTCACATATACCTGTATCTCGTAATTCATATGTTTTCTGTCTTATCTTTCGGCGGTGTGGAATCGAGACTCAGGTGGTTCAGAGAGGAGCAATTCAACAAGACAATTACAGCAAAAACCTGACCTATGCTCCATGGGCATGCCAACGAATTTCTGTTATTATTTCACCTGTGGGCTGGAATTTTTAATAACTGCAACCCTGATGTTTCCACCCCTGAGGAGCAGATTAGTTAAATGTCAGGAAAAATGTAAATTAATCAACAACAGGGGCAACGCACAATTCAGATTTGTTCGATTCTTGTTGACAGTGTTTCATGTGTTGATCCAGACAAATACCAGACTCTGATGAGAAGTCTTCTGTAAGCAAGCATATTGGATTGGAAAAGTTTTACATTCACTGAGAGGCAATTCCATCAATGAAATAAAGGAATTATGTTTGCAGGGGAGGCAACTCTAAAGTATTAATGAGGAAATGAATAAATATCATGTGAATTTGTTCATAGCAATTCAGTAATATTCTCCCTAACACCTGGCTGATGGTACTTGGGGAGGTCAAAGGTGAAAGGAAAAATATCAGGATGGGGGTCAACCAAATTTCTAAAGTCATGTCCACTTTCACTCTTCATGCATTCATCATCCAACCAACTTCTCTGCTGGAAATGCAGTCAAGAGATTTGATTTCATATCAAAATCACAAGTGAGGTAAAGAACAGGCCCGAGTTTTAAATAATCAAATGTGGCTAAAGCGTAAAGAAAAATTAATTAAACAGTATTTAAAAAAAGAAGCCGAAAAAAAAAAAATGCTATGTAATATGACCTTTGTGCTTCCATCTACATTATGGACTGACTGTGTCAGTTTAGTGAGAATTGAACAGTGAGGATTGTAACTCCTCTTCCTGTTCCCTTGTTCTGAAAACCCTCCCTCATCGTTGCACTCAGACGCAGAGTTGGGATAAGACAACAAAGTAGGCTTTTCTGAAAAAACGTTTTCTTTCAGCAAGCCCTCGATTTACTGCAACCTCTGAGCCAGGGTCCTGGCCAGGGATTGGCCATTGGGAGTACTGGGATTTTTCCCAGTGGGCTGTTTAATAATGGGCCAGTCGAGGCTGCCGTTTTTGTTTTGTTTTTTTTGCTGCGCCTTGCCATGGCAATACTCCCAGTCCGGACTGAGTAGCATGCCTGTCCAATAAATACGTGTCCCAGTGGCCCTGTGAGAGGATACAGAGTCCCAGGAGTCCCACCTAGCATGTTCTAGACCCCACCACCCCCTCGTCAAATCACCTTTATTGATGAGCAGTCATGATGAGAGATACAACTTTGCAGAACACACACGAAACAAAAGCGAGTTACAAAATGGAGAAAAAAATTAAAAGGTGGTGCAGAAACTTGGGGGGGG
>BJFM01001805.1:36535-47217 GCA_016586285.1 Arothron firmamentum | reverse complement strand
CCCCCACACACACACACACAAACACAAATACACCCTCTTTACATAAAATGGTTCTTCTAACCAGCGAACCTTCTAACCTGTGACCCTTGTTTGCACAAAATACTTGACACGAACAGTTGAAATTGACGTTTCAAAGCAGCTGACCTTTCACTTGTAATCTTGTTTTGATAACGACATTAACCTGGATTTGTTTACAACATGTCTGCAGGCTTAACTCTTTCCTCAGAGACTTTGGTTCCCCTGCTGGAGGTCTCCTCCTGAGTCTTAGCCTGTGCTGTAGGTGTGCCAGTGGGTTGCTTTCCTTGCCCCACTGCGTTGGCCATAGCTTGATAATCCATCATGTTGTTGCTCACAAACACCCCACTTCTGTTTGTGGCAATAATTAATGAGCGATCAATGGGGACCTGCTGTTAGCAGAAGCCGAGTTGGAGACCTTCGGTGTGTCTTTCCGTCCAAACTGTTCCTAGGTGTGCTCATCGACATCTTTCCACCACAGTCAATTAAAAGAAACCCTCATGCTTCTGGCATAGAGAAGGTGCAGCATTTGGCAAAGCTTATCTTAACCAAACACATTTATAACTGTTATTATTTTTATTATCTGTGATGTTTCTGACCTGAAACTTAACAGTGTGCTAATGTGAAGCTGACATTATTAGGGATGCACTGACATCAAACTTTGCCTGATAACAATATTTAACAATTTTGTTGTTGTAGATACAAAATAAAGTTCTATAACAACTATATAGAGAATCGGATAGTGGGGTTTTGGGCAGCAAACCTACAGATCAGCAGCATGAGGCTGAGGTTGGTGTCACAGTCTTTCGAGCAGGGCCAGCTGGAGAGTGGGCAGCAGTGCCTGGTTTAGGGCAAAGTGGTCAGTCAGCATTGTGAAGCAGAAGTCTGGATGCTGCTGACAATAGTGAGAATTTCCATAAAATTCCTGCTGGGAAATGCCACCACAGGGTCATCACAGTGACTGAATGGGATGTTTTTAACTTACCACAAACATCAGTGGGTTGATGAAGGCTGTTGTTGGGTTGGCTTCTGGGGTGAAGGTAGCCTGCCAAGAATGCTCACATCCAGAAAGGAGACCCAGGATGGTCCTGCCACTGTGTCAAGGACCACATCTGTTGTGACCCATGGTCCAGTGTTGAACAGAAACTTCATCAGTGAGGTCTCTGAGCTGCTCTCTAGAGCAATGTTATCAGGTGCAAAGGTCAGAGTTGAGCAGGAACAACCACTGAGGAAAGTCCAAAGCAGCAGCAGTCTTGTCCCAGCATAGTACAAGTGTGCACTATAAGACTTCTGGGAAACTTTGGGTCATGCCATCGATTTTGAGGTTACTTTGAAAGGTTGCATACCTTGTACCTGTATCTTAAGCTAATTATACATTTCTGGAATGAAATGGACAAACCAGTCCGATCCATGGAAGCCCCTCCTCACTTACAGGACCTAACGGATCAACTGCTGATGTCTTGGTGCCACATAATGCAGCACACCTTCAGGAGGTCTAGTGGGGTCCATGACTTGATGGGTCAGGTCCGTTTCTGCAGTAAAAGGCCGACCAACACAATATTAGATAGGTGTCATTATGTCATGCTATTCAGTCGCTCGTGCATTTATTACAGAGTTTGTTACCAAGGGTATTGTAGGACATGCAGTATTTCATAATGTGGGTTGGAAACAGACTTACTGTGTTCTCACACACTAAAATGTCATCTTGACATGTGAAGCTGGACTAAGCTGACATGTCAAGCTGGACACCTCTGCAAACTGGGTCTCACTGCTTATGGTTTCACTACATCCTCCAAAGAAAGGTCTTTAAAATGAAATCTTTTCAAAAAGACCACCTTAAAAACACTGTAATAAACTTCCAGAAAAGGTTAATTAATTAATATTATTATTATTATTATTATTAATTATTAAATCCAAAACAGGGTCGATTTTGTTCTTGCTACTTGGTTCTAGTTGTGTGGCTTTGTGTTCCTTAGCTTAACTTTGATCCCTCCAGGGTGATCACTGCTACAATACGCAGAACAATCACTGTCCAACAAAACTGCACAAATGTATCAAACACAAGGACAAGTCATCGTAATTAGCATCAACTCATTTATTAATGCCATGAATGACTTTTTATCTTTAGTGGAAGGCAATGATTTTCAAAACGAAACTGTCCAATAAGCAGTAAGTCATTTAAGGGATGTGAGAGATTAAAACTTGCTGGCTTGTTACATTTGTCTGGGCGTAGGGTAAAGTCTGGACTGTTAAAGGGGCTGACTTCATTGGCTTACAGTCTCCTTTTTGAGCCATCTTTACTTTGATGAACTTAAAAAAGTTCTGTGCTAAAAATAAACTGTCTATTGGGGGTAAGGTTACGTGCACGATCCATAAAGCATGACAGAATTCAGCTCCATCAGAGAAAGATGCCCACAGCAATATTGCTACATCAGCACTGAGAGCTGCACATTATGAAGTTTGTCATATTTTATCCATCTCATATCTGCTCTGAAGAGTGCTGTACATGACCAGTTAAGAATAGCATTATCCCTGGGAAAAGAAAAAAAAAAAAGACATTGGTATGCATTTGATTTCCTTAAACTTCTCTGTCATAACAATGGAGGTGGCATACACTTCACTCAGGTAGGTGCAAAGTTGAACAGGCAGATGGAGGCTGCAGCTGTTCCTGAGCAGGAGAGCAACCTGGAGACTGGCTGCTGAGTCCCTCTGGACCGAGCCCGTCTCAGTGGGGAATTCACAGTCAGGCCTTTTCACTTTGGCAGCTTATCAGACTGGGCAGTAACCAAAGCCAAAGGTTCACACTTCTCCTCCTGTGTGTGTTTTTTCCCCCTCATTTAAACCTGAACTGTCCTCCAGGAAATCTCTCTGCCATAAAGGAGAAGAAAGGACACTGAATAATTGTTATGTAATTGGCCTCTGCTGGGGATTCTTCTTGTGCTTAGATGTAACATCTTTAACATTTTCTGATAATTTTGGGTACACTCCTATTATGAATGTTTAATCAAACTATTGGAAATGCAAGTTTCAATAATAGAACAAAGGAAGGCTGGTGGTTAGGCACTTGTTCAAAGCATAATTTAAAAAAAAAAGCCTCAGTGGTATTTTTATCTAATGCATTTGGAAAACACATTAAAGGCTGTTTTGGAACTCTACACTTACATCAGTGTAGTCTATCCCCAGCACTCCTTCATGTTAAGGTGTCAGGTCATGGAGGGGTTGAGGGGTTACACACTGTGTCCGAATCGACTGGTCAAGCTGTCCGATTGTCTGATACTACAGGTACAGGTACCAGTGGCGGGCCGTGCATTTGATGCCTAGACCTTCAATGATATCATACTTAACACACCTCATAATACCATCAATATGATATCAGCTCAAGAATCCATACAGAATCACACTTAGACATTACATCACCTTAATATTGGCTAGTCGAGCAACAATTAATTTCCGGAGCATTTAAAATCAATAACCTCAAATTCACAATTAAGAGTAGGAACTAAGATCACAGATACTGTCAAAACGCAAAGATAAAACGCGATTTTAAGACATTAGTCAACAAAACTATGAGCTTGTTTGCAAGTTTGTCGAACAAACTGCGCATTGTCACCGTTTACATCTAAGACACCAACGAGAGGATAACGACACAAACTATTAATTGAAAATAAAAAGTAAACAGATTATTTGCATTTATTTTTGAGAATATGCAATAACAAAACAATTGAACATCTGGTTGTGACTGAAGTGACTTCAGTCACAGCTTCGCCGATGCGCCACGTAACGTTATTTACAGTATAAATTGCAGATGATCAGAAGCTTAGATTTTTTAGTATTTTGTGCACTTATTTCGTTACCGCTGATTTAATACTAACGAAATAAAATGACAAAATACATATTAAAAATAAAACGCTTGCAATCACCAACAAGGATCTCTTCTACAGCACCTGCTTATTGGAAAACAAAGCTAGCTAACTAGCTAGCTAGCGTAGGGTTGCCCAATCTCTTCTCACAAGATCCAGCTTTTCATGAAAGGTCCGCCTTGAAAATGGCGTGGCTAGTATATCCGCAACCAAATCTACCATCTTGGGCCATCATAAGCTAAAAAAAAAATTTAAAAAAATACAGCGATGGCTGTCGGTAGCTGGATCTCCAAGTTTAGCTCAGAGTTAGTTCCTAGTGCCGGCTCTCGCGAGTTTGCTTATCCAATCACAGCACACGTACAGTCCAGTCCTGTCCGGTTCAACGTAAGACCTTCCGGCCTGCCTTGGTGTCGCATCTCGAGATCTGATTGGCTATCGCAACTGACTGTGTCTGTTCACTTACAGCGCTCAAGAACCTTCTCTGTTTAATTCTGCAGGCCCGGGGCAGATTTCATACAACCTGACAACACAAGCTAGCTGAAATATGATTGGATAAAAAAACCCTCAACCATATTCAACACTGGAAACAGCACCACCAAGTGGATATAATACGACATATAATACGACAATGAAGAATAACTTTATTTAGGTATTTCAAAAAACAAACAAACAAACAACAACAACAACAACAAAACGTTTCTGAGTACATTTAGGCCCTGACGGCTCGCCACTGACAGGTACATTGATGGCAAATGAAGAACCTGAAGGAAAGGCTGATTACAGGATTACAGAATCTCTGGGAATGAACCAAATTCAAGAGTACTTATATTTGATATTTGGGAACTAAAACCGTGTGTGCCAGCGTGCTCTGTTGGGAAAGTTTCATCAGAGCAGAGATTTCAGACTAGTTGAAGTTTTTTTTCATAGTCACAGTTCGAATTCTGAAAGATGTGATATCTCTAAGTGCACCAAGAGGCTGATTTATAAACTGTTTGTTTGAAATCTGAGGGTGTTTTCACACAGGTGGATTAGGGGAACCCAGTGGAATTTTTGGCTCTTGCTGTGGGTGGTCTCGGTACAGCTTCAGTTACACTCTGGTGCAGTCCATGTGTTGTGTGAAAGCGACCAGACCCTGGTCCGCACCAACTGCCTGGAATAAATTAAAAAGACTCCTCGATATCTACGTTTGATGAAGACATTACGGTTCAGAAGGATTTATCTGCTCCTCTGCCAGAGTTGTGCCGCTAATTGTGCTGTTGATGCGGCATCTCCAAGGCAGCACCACACTTTCATTTCAACAGAGCCATGATTGATTTCCACAAAATATATATTTAGGAGAGTTAATTAGGGAAATGACAGATAAGGAAATGACCAGCGCAACAGCACATACTTGAGAGTCGGTCTCTATTGTGCCATAGCATTAATACTCTGTATCTCAAAAGTTAAAGTGACAGACTGCGGTGGTGTTACGAGGGACAGCTTGAATGACGTCACTTTAATGATAGTGAAGACAAGATTAAAACAATAAAACCTTTGATGGATTATTGTGTACTTCTTTTGGAGGTTTTGTGATCTGTAGACATGATAGCAGGCAATAAACCAATTTATTAACTGAAAAATTGCTCTCAAGCAGAGCCATAAAACTATTGATATTGTGATAGTCTGTGTTCTATTCTGGGGTGTTTGGGTTTTGTCGTTGTTGTTCTTGGGGCATGGGGATGCATTGGGAGTGCGGTTGAGCTGCCTAAGTTGTGGCTATGGCAACAACTCGGGTCTTTGTAAAAGAATAACAAAAGGAAAAGCAAAGATTACACCTGTGTCCTGGCGAGGATAGTACGGGGTCATTACAATATATTCAGAATAATAAGCTGTGTTTTGAATGGCTTTACCAAAGAAAGCCTGTTGTGAAGATGTCCCTGGGTCCTCAGAGGACAAACTAGCAGGATTAATTCTTCCAAATCATGGAGGACATTTTTTATATTCACATTTTCAGATATCTAGCTGTTGATTTTGTCTATTACTGGACAGTGTTTAGGCTAGCATAGAGATGTTGTTGTTTATTCTAAAAACTTCTGGTTAGTTTGCAGTGATGAAACCAAAATGTAAAGACACAAAATGTTTGCGCTACATTATTGGAGCACTACCAGAAAGATGCTACATGTTGCCCAATTTGATTTTTATATAAATGGAACTACTGGGGACACCTTTTGGCGTTTGCATGCAAATGCTGACAATGATTCATGTGTGATGTAAATGCACGCCTAGAAATAAAAAAGAGCCCGTTGGTAACTTCACATTTGACAGTAGCTTTCTTTATATGGCTGACCTTCTGCTGTTAATGATCTGTGCTTTGTGGCTGAAATAAAGACCATTAAAGTTCAGATGTAATTTCATATTTACGTTTGGATGTGCATTTCTGCCATTGATGTAGAGGTATGCATGCTGTAATAATAACATAAAGCTTTGCTTGATTTATGTACTCAAGCTGATGCTGCATAGCTGTTAGTAATTGAGAGTTAAAAAAAAACAAAAACAAGGAAAATATTGTGTGTCAGTAAGAACACATGCTGCACATCTAATCACATCTGGTGGGAAGAAACTTGTTTTTTTTAATGAAAAAAGAAAAAAGGAAGAAAGAAAGTGTGTCCTCGAAGTATCAGTCGATTCTTGGGTAGTGCTAAATGCTGGCCTTCAAAGCAGCATTGAAGTACACCCAGTTTAATTAACTTTACTTTTTTTTAACTGCTCCAATAAAGCAGAAAAAATTGAACTCTTGATAAAAATGGCTATTATACAGTTGTGCTACCTGTTAGCTAACTCCATAAAAGTCCAGTGTTGTGGTGGTCATCATTTATCCACTAACTTCCACTGCTACTGTAGCCAGATTTGTGGAAGGAATAGTGAAACATGGTTCAGAATGAACCCTTTACTCTATCAGATCAGTGTGTTTTTCAGCTGTCTGCGCTGGTACTGTGTGAACATTTGTGTCAAAGGGCTCCCAACACCTTGATCGTTAGCATGAGAGTGAAGTAATCTCTGAAGTATTGTGTCCAGAAAAAAAGTCATAATAATCTGGCCAGTATTAATCAGTCTATATGCCACTCCCCCCCCCCCCCCCCCCCAGTACAAGGAAGAGAGCTTTCTGTTTCTTTCTTCTGTTCGATACCTGTTTTTATTTTTTTTTTATTTTTATTTTTTGCTTCTCAACCCAAACCTCAGACGTTTTTGCTCAACTTAGCTGTCAATCATTTCCAGTGTCAATGGAAAAGATCAGTATCAAAGGGAAAATGGATACTGTACAGAAAGTTTGCCTGCTTCTCTGCTGCGCAGAACTTTGAAGTTCACTGACACGACTGAAGTACTTCAAGTGCTGAGGGAACGCTTTCGAACACCAGCAGCTGAGCTTTGAGGCCAGAATCCCTTTAATCGCCTCATCAGGACCTACAAAAAGATGAGCTTCATTTCTGATAGACAAAGCAATAAAGCAAACATTGAAAGGAAAAAGGCAGCAAATGTGCAGTTGCAGATAACTTCAGGGTCCAAGAGCAGAGATCACATGTGTGTGATCTGTCTTGTTTTTATGCAAACTGTCACTAAATCAGCAACGAAACTCCGAAACCAGATGACGATCTTTCATAATCAGTGTTTCGAAATGTGCATCTGCCATTGTTATTACGCTTCTCTGACATAGTCATGCTGCATAATGCTTTGAATGATTCTGTTTAAATACACTGTATGTATTTTTTCTAATACTAATTTAAATGTCCTCACAAAACAACAGTATATTAAATAAATATGAATATCATAAGCTGTGTTTTCATTTGTTGCTGTCTTTCCAAGCATCGGAGCATAAAATTGGAATAGCAGAGCATGATGTTACTCTGACGAAAAATAGTCTGATGGCATAACAGAGTTGTGTATTTTGTAATTACAGTAAAAGGTAGTGGGAAAGAACCAAAGACTTTAAGGTGGATGGCTTTTTCATTTTCTAATTTGATTGTGGACTTTTTCAGTTCCTGTCTGTCAAGGTCCCAAGACTGAAGTCATTTATTTGCAGCTCCGATGCACGATCTTATCTTAAATAAAGTGAATGTGTATGAATGTTCCAAGGCATTTCTCAAGGATGCCAGGGTTTTATACAAAAAGGAAACTAGAAAAATATACACTATGAAAAATTATTAATTGTATCAGTGTGATTATATCAGAGCATTTGCTGCTCTGAGATGTTTTTAAAACTCTGTTAAGTGACTGGTTTCCTCCTTTAATTATTTAGATCCTTTCTTTTGTGTGTAAAATGACTTGGCCTGCTTTCATTCGCAACCTCATTTCAAGAAGCAAAAGTGAAAATAATGAGCAAATGAAAAATAAAACTTTTTTCTCCCCAACTGACATTCTTGACAGAATATTTAAAATATATATATATAAAAAAAAAACCAGAGGGTTTTGAAAACATAGTTTTGTTAAAAGTAACTTTCAGTAAATTGAAACAATGAAAAGAGTTTTTAAAATATAAAATTGTATTTTATGGCTTATTTTCCTGGATAATTTACTTTACAGTTTTTAAGAAACAAGGCTCTGGCTTGGACGAAATACTAGTACTTAGTCTAGAATTTCTAGTGTATATGTTAATCCAATACTACATGCCTGCGAAATGTTATTTGCTGTACGACATGCTAGTGAAGTGTCTCAAAACGACTGGATGGAGGACAAAAGTCAACCAAAAGAATGTCAGATATGGTGGTTGGCATTCTTTCTCATAAGAAGACTACTTCTGTAATCTGACTGGAAGCACTGGGACATCAAACAATATAGATTTTATTTGTGTTACATCATGCTGTGAGATTGCTCATACACTACACTCCCAAAATAAGACTGACTCGTTGAGTACCTCTGATCGATCTATGAGGTTGCAACACTTACAGTGCAGGAATATATTTTTTCATAAACCACCCAAATATATCCAAATTTATAAGAAATCATTATGGCAAATACCATGTGAACCTTTCACACATTCATCTCATTCACATTCAAGGTCAATTTAGATTAATCAATTCACCTGAACAAATACACAAATTAACAAAAATAATATTACGTTGCAAGAGTAAACTCCCCTCTACCAACACCTGGAAGTGTGAAAAGGTTTCTGAGTCCCCGCATAAGAGGGGACCTACCTGAACAGCCTGGGAGGAATAGGTGATAGTTAGGGCGGAGAAGTGTGTTTTGGTGTCTGTCTTGGTGAAACATGCACCAAACTGCTGAACAAAGGCAATACTGAAACAATTCAATGTTCACTTGTTTTAAATCTTGTGTGTGTGCGTGCGTGCGTGCGTGTGTGTGTGTGTTACTGTAAATGGTTTTCCCCCGACACTGAGATAAATCAAAAGTGTCCAGGTTGTTTCAGAATGTTGCCTTCATGCTTTTTGAACCCTGTCCATTTTCACCTTTTGCAGACGTGCTTCAGATCTGTCACAGCCTACATCTTTCTTCTTTTTTGTCAAAGCTACATTATCATTGCATGCGGATGTCATTTTAAAATGGGTATTGATTTAAAAAGCCTGCTGTGCAGCTGGATATTATCTTCTTCTGCCTGCATGCATTTCAATCTTGAGAGCCTGTTTAAAGAATTTATCAGTGACTGTGCTAAAATTAGCTGGTGACAAAATGCATTAGGAAATGTCCTGCAGGTGCACTCTTTTAATGTAGTCTTGAAGTTTGGCAAAGGTCCATGAACTAGAGTTTTTAACTTGCTAACTTGTGATGATAGCAAGCACATTAGTTAAGAACATTTTGAGATGGGCATACAATACTTGAAGCAGACGTGATAGTGTACGAAAAGTCCTTGTGACAGACTGTTTCCTTTCTGACCTTGCATTGATTGTCTGGGTCATTGACATCATAATTCATTTCACGCTGCTCCTGGTCTGACTTAAAGTGGATTACACTGTGTTTCTGAATTGTACTGAGATGCTAAATATGAGGACAAAGATAAGCAAAGCTGGAAGTCAAAAGAAAACAAAAACTGAGCTGGTCCTTTTCACCGTCCAATCCAAAAAAATCCCTTCATCCTCCTACTATAACCTGTTCATTGATCCAGGGTCATCTGCTCTACTTGAGCCCAGCCCAAACAAAGTATAAAACATGCCCAAGTCAAACTGTCCAAATCACAGACTCTCTGGAAACTCATTATGTGTGTAATAAAGATCGTGCTGTAAGGGCCCAAAGCTTTACAACTGCACTAAATAACCAAAGAAAACCAGTGACACAGAGTGCAATCAGGCAACTTAACAGCCAACACTGATCCTCCTAGAAAGGTCGATACCCCAACAACAAGAACAGACATTTGTTCTTGCATGCACAGAAAATGACGTTCTTTTCACACAGCCCTGGTTTCGCGTTCTGTCTGCTTGACAATGCTCAGGTTTTTTTCTCATCTGACATACTACTGGGTGATTAAAGTGGATGGGCGTGGTTACTGTGGAAACCGTAAGTGGGCGTGGTTAATGTGGAAAACTGTCATTCCCACTTTTGCACCGGCAGAGTTCTGAAGTTGCGCTTGTTTTCCTGCGGTTCCTCAGGTATCCTGGAAGATGGAGGTGGAGGAGGTGGGCATAACTGACAGTGACCAAAAGCATTATTTCATAGTAATGGTTAACCAATCATGATCTTGATTCATTTCAAAATAAATGAACTACTGATATGATTTATTGGTACGTTGGTGTTTGAGCTTTTTAGATTTTATTATTGTATATCTTTTTTATATTTTGTGACAGCATCTCCTTCAAATTTTCTATAATCCTGCTGAATGTT
>BJFM01001804.1:203364-230023 GCA_016586285.1 Arothron firmamentum | reverse complement strand
CCCCAAAAAAAAAAACCTCACCCGGCCCCCGTAGCAGAGTATGATTTTCCGCATATTCCAAAGTCACATTGTTGCTGGAACATTTCAGCCTGCCGCCACGTCACCTTGACTCAACCATCCGCATTTGCTCAAGCTCTTTTCATTTTGATTAGTCATTGTTAAAGGTGACTACTATAAAGAAAATCACTCATTTCTGTTTATGCGTGGGAATAATTCATCATCGGAAATGTAAAGTATCAGCTCTCAATGTTTTTACTTAAATGTAGATATAACTGAGGCCTTAGGATGAAGATCAAATGGTGAGTAAAACACTTAAAATTTGATTTTTAAATAAATGCTCTAAATTTATTATTTGCTAAACAATAACATCATTATTCCAGATAATTAATGATTGAATCAGATTAGTAAAACAAACCAATTTAATTAAATTGAGAAGGAAGATAATCTGATAATAAAAATTTGCTCAACACAATATTGTGAGAGAAATCACTATTCAATATGACGTATTTATTTAGATTTGTCCATATACATGGCTTTTTATATAAATGCAATTGTTATGTGGTAATCTTTACTCTCTGTGTCCTCTGTCCTACTGTCCTAGGGTAGTGACCTGCAGTCATAATGACCTCATGGTCCTTCCTCCCATCAGAGTCCTCTTCACTCCCCACCCTGCCTGCCCAGTGTTCAGACTACCTGTTCATCAGACTAAAGCTGAACAGTAGTCTGCACATTGGTTATGCTGAGTTGGGACACACACACCTACAACTATTATATTTCTGACAACAAGGAACCTCTTGGGATATTTTCATGACATTACTATCTTCATGAATTCCTGCGGTGGACTTTGATCGAATGAACAACCCCTCTCACCTCCTCATCTTTGTACCAGGACAGGGACTCTGCAGTCAGGACAAACCAGTATTCCTTTGACCCTCCCTTCATGATGCTGATGTTGATAGTTAGCCAGCCTTTCCTGATCACCTGCATAGTAAGAAAGAAATGCAGGAGACATAAAAAGCTGAAAAGGCACAGAAAGGAGGCTTTACATTCTTTTGACACGTGACCCATCTTCTATCATTAGGACTGCAATGTAAAAGATTCTAATAAAACCTTACCTTCTTACCCAGCAGGCAACTGTAATTTTAGTCTTGTTATTGTTAATATATTACATTTTTTTGTCTGCGGCTACAGTGTTAGTGAGATAAGACAGTACATTACATAGCAACAAACTAAAGTATAAACAAATGAGACAAATGTGAGAGACAAAGCAACAAGTACGTAAACCAGAAAAGCAAAGTTAAAGCACTGGATGAAGCACATGGATGAAGCCCTTCTTCCTTAAGAGAAAACCTAATTTTTATACCAACAAACTGGACGGGATAGTTTTTAGACAGTGAGCCCCGCCAGAACAAAGATCAACAGTGATCTGCAGGGTAAGGCAGTAACACCTAGAAGCTAAACTCATGCTAGACAGTTTACATATACTTACAAAGATCATGATATCATGGCCACCCAGGATTCACCATAATGAATTCACCAGATTGAACCATAATGTTGAAAAACAAATCAGTTTTATCTAAATGGAGTTTTTAAACTATGCAAAGAATGGTCAGTTGAAGATCACCGTGAAAATGTACCATGATTTAAAATTATGACTTTGTAAATTTACTTTTTTGTCTACTAGTCCTGGGTTAAACTTACATTAATGAAAACATTATTCTGAAATGAGGGCTGCCAGGATACAGATATCATCTTTAGCCAATGTAAACTATCAAGCATGACTATGTGGACAATTAAATCAGGATAAGATGGATTATATTAAGAAAGGTCCAGAGCTGGTAAAGAAAATGTTAAATTCAGTACATGTTACTTGTGAAATTGACGGCACTGAAAGAGCGTTAATTATTTCTAATTGGCTAATTAGGCAGAGGGCATCTAAGCAGCTGAACGTACATCTGAAGAGGGAGGAAAGTGTCAGAGAGGCTGTTTCGAGACAATCACTGGTGAAAAACTGCAACGTTATGGAAGAGCTCTGTTACACTGTCATTATTTTCTGTCCACACAAAAAGCTTTTCCAGTACAACTGTATGAAATGCTCGTGTGAAGTGTCACATCTAGCCGACCTCTCTCTTGCACTCCCCGTCAATCAAGAAAAAGAATGCAAGAAGTTTAAAAAATGTATTAGTTCAAAGATGCCAACGCAAACACAGAAGCTTAACACATAAGAGCTAAACTGGTTCTATTCTTGTTTCAAAAACTAACCTATATTAAACTTCCCCATGAATACTGTAAACACACTGACATTAAGATAGTAAAATGATGAGAAGTGAGGATATATTAGAGAACATGTTTTTGTTCACACTTTATGACTGTAAAACATAAATGCCATTAAATTTGTTATTGTAAATATGTCAGGATAGGCTTTCTGATTAGATAAAGCGAAGTATTAAAGTGAGTTTTAACATAGATGTGCATTCAGTAAAAAAAGGGGGATTTTAACATGCAAAAAAGTAAAAATTAAAAAATGGAATGATTTAATTATAACATGGGTTTAAAAAAAATTAACGGTTCCCCACTCCCCCTCATTTTGTTGCCGCTGACATTTAGTACAATTTCAATCAGGCAAACCTTGGAGTCACCATGCTTAAGGCAGCAGCAGGAGTATAAACCAGAAGACATTCAAACTGATGCCATCCACAGTTGATGCCAAATCCATTTCTGTGGTTTATTATTTGTGGAGAAAAGGTAAAATGTTAGTAGCAGATGTGCGTAATTAAATTTAATTACTGTCGAATTAAAATTAAACCAGTACTTATAGAGATAACCACTACATAAGGCTGTTTAGACAGTTACTAATTACTGGTAACTGAATGCAATGGTCTAGGATTACAATTTATAGGAGCTGAATGAGTCTGAGGTCTACCTTCTCCTCATAGACTTCTCCCAGTCCTCCAAGCTGTAGAGAGGTACAACAACCTATTACTGTGAACCCTTCATCGTCATTATCTTATTACAGTTTTTCTTTTCCACCCTGTGCACATTGGCTGACCTGTGCATGTTGGCCTCAGTTCTTCTGCATGGTTTACCCCTGCTGCCCCTGGCAGGGTGTGGTTTAAATCTGTTCAGTACTTACCAGAATCTCACCCTGCAGTAAATGGAAGGGGATGGGAAATTAAAGCAAAGGGGAGTGTACAATTTGAGCAAAAAGGAATAAGAAAGCAGGCATGTAAGGATGAGGAACGGGCAGTTGAAAGGACAGAAGAGGAATGAAGAAGAGGAGATAAAGAATGTAAGAAAGAATTGAATTGCAAGGGTAACAGATTGAATCAATGATGAAAAAAGGCAAAGGAGAGAGAAAAACAGAGGGAGAGAGACAGCAATAGCGTTACATGCAATTAAAATTACTTCAAGTATGACACAATTAGTTATATCACATTTGTTGCTCAGCTGATAGACATGATCCATGCACATTCTCAGCTTCAATACAAAAGTTGTTTGTGTGTTAATAGCAGCAACAAAACAACCATGTAAATTTTGCAATTAACTGTTGTTTTGCTACAAAACATGATCCCAACACTGCATGCAAAAAGCAACTGTTAATAGCCATAGAAACAAATGCTTGTTTCAGAAAGAAGAAAAGCAGTGTCATTTGTAGTCTGTCTTTAAACTACCCTTTAGCAATTCTCAAATTGCCATCGCTTAGGCCGAGTAGGCCTATTATGTTTGTTTCAAGATAACATTATTGCACTTCAACAAATGTGGCCACAGTGCTCAAGCAAACAAATCAGCCATCAATGTAAAATTAACTCCATCTTTTCACCCCAACTATAACCGAAGTCATTTGTGACATCAAAGCTCCTAATAAAAAACCCCAAAAGAAAATAAGATTACAAAATCAAAGCATCAAATACTACATTGTATTTGATGCTTTGATTTGTCTTCTGCAATGCAAGTGTCAGTAAGATAGAACCTTTCATACCCTCGCTGCCCTCTTACTGGTCTAAATATCCAATTACGCTAATTTTTGTGTTTACAATGGAACATAATCAGTGATAAATGAAACGAAAATGTAGTGAAAAAGTTGCCACATGGCCTTCCAGTTTATCATATTTATTCAATATTTGTAAAAGTTGACAAGAACCCAAAAAACAACTGTATCAGGTTTGGTTGAACATTTGGTTACTCTGGAACTCAGAGGCATAATGCGCCTTTCCATCAACTTAGTCATGAGTAGACACTGATAATTTTCAGAAAGGAGAGACTTTGTAAAACCAGGAGTAAAATCGTTAAAAGAATCAAGATCTTTGAACTGGAATAAGAAACATATTAACATGATGGACTAATCACCTTTTGGGTGGGATAAGCCAATGGAATTAATTCTGGGATCACTGAAAAGGCCTGAGCTGAGTTAAATAAATAAACGTACCTGGTTGGGTATAGCCCTTTTCTTGTTTACAGCAGTGCTCCTCTGCTGGGCACTGTCATTACACAAAGACAGAAACAACAATATCAATACTGACAAAAAGATATGGAAAACAAAGTATTGAACTGTATCAAATAATCACACTTAATAAAACACTTCTTTTTGAGGTTTGAGGGAGACACTGTCAATGTCGCACATTCTGTAAATACCTCCCTAATATCTTGTCTGTTAGCCCACCTGTTGCTGCAGTACCCTGGAGGGCTACCATCATCCAGCCTTCTGTAGTCAAGACTGAAAGTGATGTCATGAGAACCGTTAAACAGTCCTCCAACATATTAGAGATGTCCATTTCCCATGCAGAGGCTGAGCATAATCCTCACACATGCACACTCTAGGAACTTGCTGTTATTTGATAAATGGCAATACCCACACAAAAGAGGGCTCCACTTAACTGCATGTTACTGTAACAGATACTCTTGGAATTACTTGAATGAAGATATGATATCTACTGTAAACCACACACTCATAAAAGATGTGAAGCCCCACTACAATCAGTAGTCAGTATTCCAACAGCCTGTCAAACACAAAAAGACCATTTGTCAAGCAGTCAGTTATGCCTGACTGAGGTTATCTGCAGTGCAGTTGCATGCAGGGAAGGTTGAGGATCTAATGTGAACTTCATCAGAGCAGCATCCACTTCCCTCACAGGGAAACATATATTCTAATGAGGCAGAATCACTACCTGGCATGCCACATCACACTGATGCACAGCAGCTTACAACCTGTGGCAAATTGCTATTCAAGTCCCATTTTCATTCATTTACAGTGGAATATTGCAGATTCTGAGAATCCTCTGAAAAAGGCCAACTTAGTTTCACATGTATTATTTTTTACGAGGCAGCAGTCTTTTTGGACAGTAACTAATCAGTCCACGGTCAATGAGTAATTATTGAGAATCATGGTGCCTTCACTAAGGTGTAAGCTGAAATAAGCAGAGCTGGAAGGGAGGAAGCTACATACTTAGCAAAGCCAATGAAATCTTCATGATTGGTGTTGATGTAGGACAGTTCAATGTCAATCAGCAACAGAACCTGAAACAAAAAAATTGAAAATTGTGAAATTAATGAAAAGGTCTGATAAAACAACACTTGTTGGCTGGAATTATAATACTTACAACTGAAACATTTATAGCAACATTTACAAAAAAACAACAACACATAACTATGTGGTAGGTTATTAACAGTGATGTCAGCAAACCAAACTGTAAATGCGATGAAATGAACAATATTATGTAGCTAATGTAAATTTGAACTGGATTGAATTTGAACTTCCTAAAACTAATAAACACAATTCACAACACTTTTTTTTTTCAAGAAATTAAATCTATAATTAATAGTTCATATGTATTTGTTAGGGGAACTATGGCTCACAAAATTACCAGTGGAACTGAGAACAAACAGGTTTTCTAACTTTCAAAATATTTGTGTCAAATTTCCTCTGACCTGAAAACTTTGACAAATATGAGAAGAATTTTACAACAGCTACAGTTATTCTACTACAGATAATTTTTGACAAGTTAATGATTATCATGATCATTATCACCTGGTCCTTGGTCTTCCCTTCTCTTTCTCTCACATGGGTGGTGACAATCCTCTCTGTCTCTTCTCTGAGTCTGGGGTATGAACCGAGCTAAAAGGCAAAAATCCAGACTGTAGTAATAAATGGAGAAATGAATGTGCAAACACATGAGCTTGAGTTTAGTATGACTTACCACTAAGTATCAGATAGAAAGAGGAGAGTGAAGTGAAAATAAGTACAGAACAAAGGAAAAGGGAAAGAGATTGTCAAGTGACATTCCCATGTCACACATTTAAATTCAACACCTACAAACTGACACGCAGGAAAGAGACACAGATGGGCAGACTTAAATAGGATGACTTAATGTGTTCTAACAGTTAATGAGGTTATTATCAGCCAGGGATTGCTTGGTTAACAACAATTTTCTAACATTGAATTCTAATTAGTGTAACATTTAATTAAAAGACATGGTAAAAGACAAACATCAAGTCAGGTTTAAGTCAAGTCAGCTTAATTGTCAAGCTGACAACATTGATTTATTTTGTTAGAGTCATCCCTACCTGATGGGGGACATTTGTAAGTTATGGCTATTCGACAAAAAAAGCTGAGAAAGGCAAAATGTAGGGGTAAAAAACAGGAAAAGAATAAGTGTCTTACTATGCATCCCCAATCCACAAGATGGCAGTGGAAAGTGGTTGCTATGGAAACATTCTACTAACACTGTCTCTGCATCCCCAGGCTATTAAAATCACCTCCCACATGACATCACTGCATTTTTGTCTGGTTCAGCAGCTAAAATAATGCCACTTTTCTTTGTGGGTCAGCAGGAGGAGATCAGTCAGGTTGCTCTCAGCCCACACTCAAACCAGATTAGGAATCCATTGCAAACTGGAGGTGGGAAAATGCTTTTATAGCTGATGCTGAGATCAAAAAACACATGAGAGCTGGCAGGTAACCGTGTTTTGAATTTCTGATGGTACTAAATCATCAATGTATAGTCTGAATGATGTGGAAAAATTTCCAAATGGAGTCAATGTGGGACACAACACGTTTGAGGCAATGAGCAATGGAGGGCAACGGTGAGACTGAATTTATTGGAGTGAGTGTATGACAGTGACATTTACAGTACAAAGAAAAGGATTCCCTTTTCTTTTCATGCTATTTCATTAAGTGTGTCCCTGGTTACCTTAACGCCACACTTCATGACGAGTGTGGTGAGTTCGGACACCACAAGGTCCACACATTTGAGGCTGGGCTCTTTGAGTTTGAGGATCTGCTTTTTGACAATCGCCTCAAACGCCAGGTCAGGGGTGAAAAGCCCTGTTCTGAAAGGTCACGGGGTCAGATTGTATTCGCGTGAGGGGGTAGAGGGGAGTAGGTAGACATTAAGGGCAGAGGAACAAGAGGGCAGCCAAGAAAGAAAAGAGAAAAGAAAAAGAAAAGTCTTTCTTCAGTTAGTGAGTTGTTGTCAACAGATAATTTAAGCAACAAAGAAGGACAAGTCACAGGTTTTTCACATCCTCTTCTTAAAGCAGCTGTTTGGAAACTGGGTCAGAATGTACAGAGAGACAGACAGAGACGGACGGACAAGATAGTGAGAGATACAGAGAGAGGACTGAAAGTATATCCAATTCAAGGCCAAAATTTAATCATGTTTTAAGAGATATCTGTTCTAAGGTGTGAGACCTGTAGCTTGTCCATGGAAAGATTGAGTTCCCATAACATCTACACCAACACATCACCTGTTAAAGCACTCCACAACACCACAGCAACACCTGCCCAAGGGCCTGAGTAGGACATTGGATAAGCTGGACAGAACAGTTTTTAAAGAACTATTCTGATTGGCGCAGTAATGTGTAGATATTGAAAAAAGTTAACTAACTAATGTTCTGTACCAGACTACCCTTTGTCACACCCAGAACTGCCCCTGTCCCATGTCTTCTTCTGGGTCAGGAGACACCTGCTGTACCTTGCTGGTGCACTGCCTGACTGTGTTGATGAGCTCCTGAATGACCAGATCGACACATTTGAGACAAGGAGTTTTCAGCTTAACGACCTGCTTTTTCACGATGACCTCAAATGCCATGTCTGGAGTGAACAGCCCCGTTCTGAGAATCCATGAAGAGACAGAGACACCATGACAGACAGATGGGACTGTTAAAACATGTGTGAACAAAAATATAAAATAACATAAAAACAAAATATTGATAATTAGATACACAGAAAAACAAATGTCTGAAGGGCTTGACTAGTCAAAAAAACAAGAAACAGAAGTGGGGTAAAATTAACCAAAGATGTGTGGTAACTGAATTAGGTAAACGACCATATATAAGGTGTGACAGGACACGTAGCGGTGTGACACATATTAAAACATTAGGTTAGTAAAAATACTCAAGTAACCTTTTGATAAGACAGGTGTTTGAGAGCAACAGTGAGGATTAAACTAACAGAATCTCACATTAAAACAGAAAGCAAAAACAAAAAAGAAGAATTTCTTTAGCCTGTGACTGCAAGACACAATTACAAAAATTTGAATTAGAGTTTAATTGTGGCATCTCATTTCACAAAGTAAAGTAGGTTGATATTTTATGAGAGCCATAATCTAAGATTCTAATTAGTTCTGTGCGGGGGATAATTTCTTGTGTTAGTTCTACTTGCCTGACACCATGAACATTCTTGATTGCGTGACTGATTTCTCGCCTTAGCTCCTTCTCATCAAACACAATCTAGGAAAAAGGGATGAGATGAACGAAAATGATTTTCACAAGTCTCGGCCTCTCCAACGGTTGCTGTATTTACTCAAGATACAGAAGGAAGAAATATTGTTGAAGGGGGTCTGAATTTGCTGCTTTGTTTAAACGCAGTGATGTGGCAGCATTTGTCGTTGAAGAGGAATGACATGTAACATTCATTAATGCATCTCTTGATATATTTCTCTTGATATATTTCTCTCTCTTGATATATAGTGTTTATGCCCATATTAGATTTAATTTCTTCTGTGACACATTTCTAACCCATGCTATTATGTTGCATCATCTGTAAAATGTCCTTCATTAACTGCCAAGTCAAAAAACAAAAAACAAAACAAAAAAAAAAACACCAATAACTTCCTAATGTCTATGAAAAGCTCATAACGACAGAACTTGGAAACCCAATTTTGACTCCTTGACTACACACCAACCTTAAACAGTTCAAGGGGAAAGCGTTCATGGAAGATACGGTTGATCCTGGCACCACCCAACAGCTCATTGGTGTCCACTTGGTCCCCAGAGCCTTCAATGCACTTCTCAAAGTCCACACCAAACTGCTGAACCATCCTGATAATGAACAAGAAAAAAAGAACACCTGCACTTGCCAGTAGTGAATAATGTGCCAGTAATGAATAATAGTTAGCAATTTAATATGATCATTTCTAGCCACGATCAACAATAAAAGCAGGAAGCACTGTTGGTGACAACAATATGTAGGTACACTCACTGCAACAAGGCCTTGGTCTTGCGTGTTGGGTCATCTGGACGAAAGTTCTTATATTCCTCCACTTCCTTCTCTAATGACAACAGCTGGCTCTGTAGCTTACTGCGCAGACCAGGCAGGGTGTCCCTAATGTGGTTGGTCAATTGCTACAGGAAGACAGATGCAGCATAGAATAATAATAATAATTAGAATTATGGGGTTATAGACATTTAAATCTGAGAAGGAAAAAAAAAAAAAAAAAAGGAGCAGATGGCTAACCTGGTTAAGTGCCTTTTGTAGATGTGGTGTTCCCATACGCTCTGCCATATGTCTGTAAGCAGGATGGGAAAGGAAGAACTTCCTCTCTGCTCCCAGAGCTGCACGAATGTCCTTCTTCCCATCAATATCCTTTTGACTGCGGTTCACTACACCGATGTAGCCTGAACACAAGGAGTGTCAGCCTGGAAGCCCATAAACACAGCATTTTTAATTCTGTATATTCTCACCTCTCCGTAGTGGCAGCAACTTGTTTTCCAGGATTTCCTTTGCATCAGTGCCTTCATCCATCAGGTCCAGCTTTGTTATAACACCAATGGTGCGTAAACCTACACAGGAATAACTAAATGAGTTCAAACTAATTACCTCGTAACATAACTCATAACACAAGTGTTGCTTTTACTGTAAATATCACATAACAATCTGAACGTCTATGTTCACTTACCTTTTAGTGACTGACAAAAATACAAAAAGAAAGTACCGGTACTGATAAATAACAGAAATGCCAGTATCCACTTGAATTATTGTATTTATCGTTTGTTTTTGGGAAAACATAAAAGGCTGGCCCATGTTTACCCTGTGGGTCCACTTCCTTGGCCATTTTGAGAGCGTCGGAGTTGGCCAGGTCAGTGTTGGCTGGAGTGACAGCCAGGATCAAACAGCTTTCCTTGGTGATGAACTGCAACAGCATGTCTCTGATTTGGTGTTCAATATCTATGGGCTGGTCTCCGACAGGCACCTTGGTCATTCCCGGGAGGTCAATCAGGGTCAAGTTTAGCACTATATCACACAGACAGAAGTCATTAAATTGAATGACGTTAAAGATATGCTCTGCATAACGTAATCAGATAATCTGTTAATGGCTGATATTAATGTTATCTGAGGGTGTGCCTTGTTGTACAAAATACCAGAGTACAATAGTGAAGTACACAAAAGACAAAAGAAAAGTAAGGGAACAGACTTTGCAAGTCTATTACCATTTGGGGAGTAGACCCTCAGATTAATTGGGATGGGAGAGATGCCTTTGTTGGAGCCTGTTATCCTGTCAGTCTCTGCCTCAATTTCTGCCCGTACTTCTTCGAAGTCCACAAACTTCTTTCCTTTGCAGTGTAAGAACTCGGCATATTCTACACACAAATGATACACAAAGAAAAGACAGAGGGAAATGTTGAAAATAGAGAGCACATTATATCAAGAAGATGATTGGAAGCACATATCATATAATTAGTATAGTTTTAAAAGACAGAATGGGCATCCAGCTGTGCACAGGCCTGAGGATTCTCACCTGCATTACTGTTGACCAACTGCAAAATGAGAGGTCTACGGGTAACAATGCCTGATCCTCGTGGAAGGAAGTCTCTGATTATCACAAAGAGAAAGAACATAAATACCGCAATGTAAGGACTATAGACAATAATGAAATAAGAAATTGCTCCACAAGTTTCACAGTGTGACCTCTAATTAATCAATAAGCATTGTAATTTCACACCACCTAAGTGTGTAATAGACACATCAAATGTGTCCATCATCATTAGATAAATTCATTATTATTCATTTACACCCACCAACCTGTAAAGAGAAAAGCTCCGTATATTATCGAATGTCATGTTGAGGACACTATGACAACATCCGTGGGGGTTCATTTACCTTTTTCGCCCTACAACAACAACAAAGTAGCCTGGACTTATTTTTCTTCTTTCCATAATTATTTTTTGATGTAGGGTTTAAAACAGAACCTTCGCTTCACCAATTATCCCCACTGTGTGTAGAACTTAGACTGAAGCCTGTCTTGAAATTACCCTGAATATCTGACACAGCAGACATGCTAATTAAGTCCTTTGCCAAGTTACTTACCGTATTTAAAATTGTTATATTTTGCAATCATGAATACGATCTTCTTTACAGAATTCTGCAGTAAAATGGAATACATCTACCAGTTCCAAAGTGACTTACAGCATGCTAATAAGGTCTCTCTCTCACATCAGTATCCTTTGGCTCTAAAAGTTTTTTGTCAGAATTTTAGGCTACATGGCAAGTTTAACGCCTCTTACAACCCTCTACCCAGTCTTTTCATCTTCCCTCCAACTACTGAAAGCCTCTCATCTGGTGATAATTATCAGCCAAAGTCCATGAACGTCATGTTGAAACTTATATCACCAACACACTTTCTCCTGCTCTTATACTGCCAGATGAATAGGTCGACTTGAGTAATTTGTTCCTATGTTTATGCTTAACATTTTAAACCTAAATAAGTTAAAAAGAGAAATTGTAACACGTCACGCTGCCTGCCTGCTCTCCACAGACTACAGTGGTATGATGAAACAGTGAGGAACATTCTGGATGTTCCTTACATCAGCAGAAAATAATGGGTTTGGGGTTCAGCTCTGGTGCTGTGTCATCCACATGTGGAGCAGACAGGCATTTGTCCACATCCTGGATAGTACAAAACATTAGATGACACAGTAAAGCATGTGAGAAACAACAAAAAAAAAAACATTTAACATAGTAAAGCATTTCCACAACATGAACCCTTTATGGAATATTCAGCTAACGCTTCAATCAATTTTACAGAAGATAAAAAATTAAATATATATTTTTATTTATTTTCTGCTTATGTAAACTTCCCTTTTCCCCCACATTTCATTAGAATAACACTCACAAAACAATCTAGACATTTTAGATCACCATAAAAAAATTTTTAGTATAGCTAACATTGCAAACATTAGTTAATTTATCACAAATTAGCAGAGTTGAAAAGCAGTTTATGCCAAAATAAAATTCTCTTTTATAAGAGTGAAGTATACATTGTTGGTTCAAGCAGAAAAACCTATGCAGCCTATTTGTATTTGTGAAGTGTGATCTTTGTTCTTTTTTTTCTTTGGGTGAAAATGGGTGGGTGTAAAATGGGTGTAAATAAATAATAACACCTTCCTGAGATGACATGGTACACATGCAAAATTAAACCAGTCAATCTTTGTAGACATAATTGGATAAAAGGCAGTAGCACAGTGAAAAGAAGCAGTCCAAGACTGCATTATTCATGTGCTGTAAATGATAGACGAAGCTGAGCAGATTGTGTATCGTGCCATTCATAATGGATGACTAAGCAAAGAGCATCAGGCTGTGAGTTGCCCTCCCTCTATAACAAGAGAAAGGAAACGAGAGTAGGCCAGTGAGTGAGTGAGTGGGAGAGCCAATCCCCCTCCCCTTGCTTGCCTGTACCTAAAGCCTGTCATTAACAAACTGGCACTGCTAATTATTTTTAAACATACACAAGACATTGATGCCGAATTTACTTCCATCTTTCAGAAACCTTGCTGACCTCTTTTTTAAACAACAGCGTGTGAAGTCCTCATGTTCTCTCTCGAGAGGATGTTGCAGATTGACATGTGTTATTGGTTTGGTGGAACTTCCTGTGACTCTCTGGTGTGGCTACAAACATGTAATAATGGCTACCTGCATTCTACTACCACAGTATGTCACTGGGCAAGAGGCATTACTGAGCAGCCTCGCACTGGACAGCAGGGGTAGAATTAGCTAGGGGAATCACGCAGTGAGTGGCAAAGGCCATTTAAAATTGAGCCTTATTCAGAGACATTTCATTTATGTGTTGTGACCACTAAACCACTGAATCTACTTTCTGTCACTGATATGAGAACCTCAGTCCTAGTCTAGACACTTCTTTATCCGATCTAAGAGCAACAAATATTGTACTATACCCTTTACCTTGTATTTGCACAGGACACAGACCTGATGCAAATGTGTTGGAGCCTGACATGCACCTACCCAGAAATTCGACTACATTGTGCTAGAGGAAAGACAACATTGTTAACAATGCATTTCCTTCTTTAAGGTAGTATCACTACATTTTCTAAAGCTTTAAGATAAAATAAAATTTTACATTTTTGTCACCTATATTTCTCTTTTTATCTTCTCTTTTACTTAAAATAATATATTTACATCAACTGTTGATTGTTTGATGCTTTTACAACAGCCATACAGTCTTTATAAACTCTTTCTGAAGAGTTGCTTTTCATTAAAATTAACATTTATTAAAAATTATCTTCACTCTGCATTGCCTGAATATTCATTCACTTAGGGTGAACTGCATTTACATAATTCTTACATATTTTTCACTGGCGAACGAATGCTTGATTTTTCTTGGTTGCTTCTGTCATTTTCCCAGCACAGCTAGAAATGTCATATCTAGTTTTGCAGGCTGGCTTGGGTGGAGGTTGTGATCAGATATCTACCAAGTACTAAGAAACCTAAAGTTTAAACATTTCTCTGCCTTAAAATTGATTTCTGTGTGGACCTTTGTCACAAGTTGTTCCCCTTTAAATTGTTGGGTTTTTCTTCAAATTAACTTGACTGAGTTGCCCAACAGTGATGTTTCTGTGTTGTAGGACACCTTGGGCAAGCTTTCCCCTTTAACCCGCCCCCAAACTATTTCTGTTGACCCAGTCTTATAGCCTTTTCTTTCGCTTTGTCAAATAAATTTAGCAAATTAAGCTACAACTGTGTATTATTTACAATATTTATTTTAGTGTAGTAATAATTATACCATATACAAAAAAAAATGCAATACAGTGGCATTGACATCATTTGTGCAACTGTGTGTGTGGGTTTTTTTGGGTTTTTTTATCTGTCCATGTGGTTAACCGCTTGACAGCTTTTTTGTACAACAAAGTTCAATGCTGCATTCCCCAGACAAGGAATTCCCTTGAATATTTTTAAGTATAATCCAGTAATAAATAACCGATTTCAAAATGGCTTTCCTTCTTAACAAAACAGCTCAGTCATGACACTGTTTTCAAAATGCCTGTTAAAGAAAATCCCCACAATATATATATTGTATATTGTGGGGATTTTCTGTAGGATGTAGCATTAACATAAGATGGTAGCTTAAATTATTCATTGTTAGATTTATTTACATCAGGGATGTCAAAAACTATTCCAGAAAGGGCCGTGTGGCTGCAGGTTTTGGTTCCAACCAAGCAATAGCACACCAGACTGAAGTCATTTAATCAGCTGATCCGAGTCCTCAGACAGCTGATTGGTTAAACTGTCTGTGCTTGATTGGTTGGAACAAAAACCTGCAGCCACACGGCCCTTTCTGGAATAGTTTGGACATCCCTGATTTAGATGTTCCATTTCACAGCTACAGGCTCTTGAAATTGAACCTAAAGGAAACAGTTTCTTCCTGATAATAAATTTGAATTCTACAAGACAAGAAAGAAATGCTCAAAGCCACATTTTCCGAACACTCACTCTATGGCATTACCTGAGTAAAGTAATCGTCATACTATATTTTCCTGATCTGTGGCCAGAAGTTCTGGAAAACAAGCTGGTAAAAGGTTTAGGTGATGGATCCTCAAGTCCTGCCTATTATGTAAATCTAGGTGATTCTTTGGCCTTAAACCATAAAAAAGTTGTATAAGAATATACAAGTCAATTTTAGCAAAATTTACTCTAATTTCCAACACACTTTTGTGAAAAAGATAACTCAAAAAAGCTTTGACTAAATGTACATATTAGTTCAAACAAGTTCTTAGATCAACAATGAGTCACCTTCACACGAGCATACCTGTTGCCATAGTGACATGAGTGCCACCCGCACGCTTTGATTACGACGATTTGACCTTCTACGTACAGTATTCGTCTGAATTTTATTGTTTCACCCTGCAAACCTTTTTAACAAAATCAATTACAAAGATGGTAGAAACTGAGACCTTCCTATCAAACATGATGATTAGCATTCAAAAGTATGTTTGCATATGCATTTTAAGCCAAGTGTAGGACTCTTATCGACAGAGCACAGCAGTGGCCCTCAGACACATATTCATCTAGGTCACCATGAAATACTTCACTACCGCTAATTTGTGTCAAGTGCTCCCTCAGTGCAAAGTCTCTCTCTCATCTCAGTGAATTGTACTTGCAATCTAAATGACAGGTGCAATCTTTCTTAAGAGTAGTTATGTTTACATCCAAAGGCATGTCTGAATACCATCATCAAAGCTGATGCAATCTTCTTCTCTGTTCGGCTGGTCTGCTTGTGTATGTGTAATAATGTAATGGCTGTGTGGGTTGGGTTGCATACACAGTGTTTCTCAATGGGGTGGAAACCAGTCAAACATGCTGTTATAGAAAAACTTGTTTTGCTTCTTTTGGGTGATCTTACTGGCTGCATATGTGGGGAAGAACAACAGGACAAGCCCATTGAAGTACAACTTCTCCATACTAGTTTACTTCTTGTTAGATCGCAATTTTTTGCAAAAAAAAAACAGTTACAAATGAGAAGGGTGACTAAGCATGTTGTGATGAGCGGCTGTTTTGATTGAGAAACTCAATTATGACGAGTCTTTATAATTTAAGTATGTGACATCATAAACAGCTGTGATATACAATCCAAATTGAACGTGCTGTTACAGTTTGGGCGTGGCATAGATAATAAATAAAAAATGGGATTCAGTTCCATTTAGAACTGAGGGAAAATATCAATACTGGAGATAAGATGCCAACTCATGATTTACGGTTTTACTTACCGTCATAAACTGTGAAAGGTCTAACCTTTTACTTTCAAAAGGGCCGAATTAATATTATCTGCAGGTGACAAATTATGGGTAACGAGAAGACGGAACGTAAGCCAAATCTGAAAAATGTTAGATTTGCAAACAACTCAGTTTGTTGACTTCCTCAAAACAAAGTTCCTTTTAACACATAACACTTTGTTTAACCAAAGAAAACCCACACATCAACTACATAAAGGGTGATTCTGTCAAGTTGCCGAACCCGCCGGTTTACGACAATTGCGTGTTTTGATGTCGGTGTTACGTACTAGAGGTATAATTCAAGCTCCCGTAGGTCAATTAGAACTGTACATTATTGTTGGGTAATTCAACACATGTTGGATGATTATAAAATGGTAAACTTAACAACTTACCTGCCGACAAAATTTTCCAATACCGAGCTTTTCCCAGCACTCTGACCGCCGACAACAGCAATCTGAGGAAGGTCTAAATTGCAACTCTGTCCAATTGAGCTGAAAGCGTCCTGAAGTTTGTTGATCAGGGGAATCAGGTCTTCCATGCCCCGGTTCCCCATGGTGTCGTTCACTAGAAGAGCTCCTTTAACTAAACTGTGACCACCAAAATGCTAGCCGCGTCAACTGCAATATATTGGCGGTGTTAGCTTAGCAGCAAGCTGCTTTCTCTTACGGTCTTCACTAAACTGTCTCGACACCTCAACAGTTCTTCCCCCTAAACTTTTACGTGTTTGTCGCCTGTATGATTTAGGCAAAGATCATTTCTTGATCTTTAAGATATATTACATGAAAACCCAGTCAATCGAAAAGGACGGAAAACTCGCAAAACAAAACTTCCTCTGCACAAACACCATCCGGTCTGGACAGACGACATCCTATCGAAACCGGTGAATATGACCCGCCTCTTGTATAAAAACTTCACGCATTTTATTGGGTAAAATTGCTGTCTTTCCGGAAATTTGATATCATGACTGGTTATTCAAAAGGCGTGTTCTTTGCTCGAGATATTTTTCTTCTATCTGATTGGTCAATGCCCCTGTCAATTTCAGCAACCGTTTGTCACGTGTTAAATACAATATGGCATCCACCACAGAGCGTGGAGATCATACAAATGCATCAGACAGCAATATGTCCCTCAAGCTAGCCCTTTCGGCGGCTAGTCCCCTTTCTCTGCGTATCGTTGCTGAATGCCCGGTGACAAAAGCAAGAGCCTGTGATTTAATACTACCTCACGCTGCCGTGAGCACCCCGGTTTTCATGCCTGTCGGAACTCAAGGAACCCTGAAAGGAATCACGGTGGATCAACTTGAAGATCTTGGTTGCCAGATATGTCTTGGAAATACATACCACTTGGGCATGAGACCTGTAAAATACCGTTTTCTCTTAGTATTAACTTTACTTAATTCCTTTTTACGTCGTTTAAAGAATTAAGAAGAAATCTGTTGCTCATTGTGAACAGGGACCGGATCTGATCGAAAAAGCCAGAGGCTTGCATGGGTTCATGAACTGGAAGAAAAATCTTTTAACTGTGAGTGAACAACTATAAATACTGACAGTCCAAATAGTCTGTTATGTGTCTGTGTGTACAGTATATATGTGTACATATATGTGTACAATATATATTTCTATATAGACATATATAAAATTTTAGTCTTAAACTGTCTCAATAATTGTAGGACAGTGGAGGGTTTCAGATGGTATCCCTTGTTGAATTGTCTGAGGTAACTGAAGAAGGGGTGAAGTTCAAGTCCCCCTATGATGGCAAAGAGATCCTTCTGAGTCCAGAGAAATCCATCAGCATACAGAACAGTTTGGGTTTGCAACAGTTACATATATTTTTTTTTATCAGCACTTATGCCTTTGCAATTTTATTAATTTTGCTCTCAATAATGGATCATATCCAATTTATATTATTATTTTTCTTTCTTTTCCTAGGGTCAGACATCATGATGCAGCTGGATGATGTAGTCAGCAGTACAGTAACAGGACCGCGGGTAGAGGAGGCAATGCATAGATCTATTCGCTGGCTGGACCGCTGCATTGCTGCCAATAAAAATCCAGACAGGCAGAGCCTTTTTGCAATTATCCAGGGAGGACTTAATGCAGAGCTGCGGAAAAAGTGTCTAGATGGTAAAAAGTCTGGCAAATTTGATTACCTACTTCCCAACATACCTGCTAATGAGGACATAGTGGTGCCCAAATCATACTAATTTATAGAATTTAAATAGTTTGAAACCTGGGATTTGTCATATTTAATGAGACATTTCTGTTTGATGGAGTTTCAACTCAGTGCATCTACAAATGTAAATTATTTTACACGATAATCCCATGTTAAAGTTGTGAACAACACAAGCCAAAATGAATAGTACACTTACATTATTATAAGGTCCATTTGTAAACAGCCAATTTGGCTGTGACAGTTGAGTAACAAATTAAAATTTTTCATGTCCTTCCATTAGAAATGACTCAACGTAACGTTCCTGGATTTGCTATTGGTGGTTTGAGTGGAGGGGAGGAGAAGGACGACTTCTGGCGGATGGTAACACTTAGCACTGACCACCTGCCCAGAGAAAAGCCTCGATATCTGATGGGTGTTGGGTAGGTTTGCCTGAGTTCTGGGAAATAAATTAACTACCAAAGGCATTAACCAGATTTAGTCTTTTATAGTCTGACAGAACATAATATGACCCTCATGTTGTGCAGGTATGCTGTGGATTTGGTGGTGTGCGTTGCTCTGGGCTGCGATATGTTTGACTGTGTATTTCCCACTCGCACTGCAGTAAGCTCTCTTTATGAAACATAGATAATTTATTTTCTTTAAAAATTATTTAGCTCTAAACAATTAACGAAGAACTTTGACAGTTATGTTCCTTTACTCACAGAGGTTTGGCTCTGCCTTGGTGCCCTGGGGATCGCTCCAGGTAAAACACAAACAGTATGCCAAGGACCTTCAGCCAATAGACCCAGACTGTCACTGTCCCACCTGCAAGAGGTTAGTGAAGGCATCCTTGCCCTGGTAACACATGATGAAATTTGCAGGTTGAATCTACAGCCGAAATTACGGTAGTATTCCCAAACACACCCCTGGTCTGGAAAATTTTGGTTATCAAAATGTATGGAAGTAATTTTTCAGTGCAGAATATTATTTATTTGAAATGTATGCTCGTTTGGTAATAATGTATCTGTCATTAATCAACATATATTCTCATTATGAGACAATCATCATTATTCTTTGCTAGTAGTGTTTATGATGTCATGGCTGATTGGTGTACATGTACACCATATATCTGTAAAAATGCAATTTATAAGGAAAAACAACTTTTTATGTTTCAGACATAGTCGGGCTTACCTCCATGCTCTGTTTAAGAGTGACACTGCAGCAATGCATCACATCACCATCCATAACATTGCTTACCAGGTCAGTATTGGAATGTAAATATATTCAAAGGTTTGGAAGAATATATTTAATTTCATCATAACATGCAACTTTTCAGGATAGCTGCAGATATGGTTTGGCAATACCAATTAAAAGCAAAGCTGACTTTAATTAAAGCCTAATTTACACAAAATGAATATGTTTTATTAATACATGAAATTACACCATGAATCAAGCCTTATTGTTTGCCAGTTTGTTTATTGTCCTTCAAAAAAACAGCTGCTGATACCAGTTAATTATTTGCTTATTTAGGTTCTGTTTTTTAAAGTCATAGGAAAGATATTTGATAAATGAGCAAAGCAAATGAAGTTCTGAATATGCAATGAAGTGGATTCAGCGAAACTAATAAACAGATCTTTGTTTTTGACATTGGTAATGTTTCATTAAATAGAACATTTCACAAATATTGTAAATGTTACCTAACAATATAAGACAAATGTTTGTCTTCACAGCTCAACCTGATGCGCTCTGTGAGACAGAGCATTGTAGAAAAGAGGTTCCCCGAGTTCATACAGACGTTCATGAAGCGAATGTTTCCCTCTCCTGATCCGTATCCCAGCTGGGCTGTTGATGCTCTCGCCTCTGTCAACATCACTCTAGAATAGGACCTGATGAAGCTCTATTTATAAACCAGGTATAAATTTTATACTGACTGAAAGATTTTATATATTTTCAGTTACTTTTTTATGGATCTTTGACTTGCACCTAGTTTATTTTTGTATGTGCATTGATATCAAAATTTCTTCCGGCATCTGTGGACAAAGCCTTGATTATCCTTTGCTACAGCTGCTGCAAATATGCCATATGTTTTATTGTAGGTGTTATAAAGTCAGATTTAATTGGTTTTAAATGAGGTTTGAAACACATGAACTGTTTCTATGATGTGCTCAATCGCTTTTTGCTGTTTCCATGGTTACACAGCTAGTAGCACCCATTAAAATGAAATGTTTTGCCTTTCTGTCAAGTAAGTGTGTTGCATATATTGAGTCTTCTCTCTATATAAGTATGTTTGTGTTAATTCAGCCCATTTTGACAGACCAGTAATCACATGCTCTAATGTGCACTTGTTCCATGATGACCACCAGAGGGCAAAATATTCAAAACAGGCCAAGGTTTAACGCACATGCCTTGACCTGCTGAACAACTGGTCTCATGGCATTAAGTTGATTGTTTACAAAGTGGCATGATATCAGGAAGATGAGAAACACAAGCTGAAATATAGACTGACAAAAAAAAAAAAAAATCACAAATTTAAAGGCAGAGTTAGACTCCATCTAAATAGATTAAAGCCCCCGTTGCCCAGTTTGACCCCTCAATTTGTCATCAATTGAGTCATCTTTAATCTTTTTGACCCAGGGAGTACAATTGTTTTGAGCTTATTAAGGTGGTGGTTAATCCAGGCTCAATTGCGTTTCTGGTAAATATTAATTAGTTGAAGCTAATTTGAATAACACCCGCTGTATCTGGCCTCAAGTCATCAGCCCTCACGAGTATTGTATTTGCTCTCTTTTTCCTCCAGCTCCTGTTACAGTGTAAGTCCAGAGACTCAAACCTGTGGCATCTAATGGCAGCCGATATACAAGCATATATAACTGATATATAAAGGCAGTGTAACTGACCAGCAATATCCTGTATTTAAAGTTTTTATACCATGTCTTTATTATTATAGGATACAGACGCGATTTTATTTACTGAGAAATCAGCGCTGAGGGTGTAATAAGTACCTTTGATATATTCTTAAGTTTAGATAATTACATCATACTCTAGTTTACGGCGTTCATAAAGTACAAGGAAATCATTAATATTTAATAAGAGCCCTGTTTTAATATAATATTTACACATAGATCTCCGCAGAATTCGCAATATTTGTAACAAACAGGTTTCGTGTAACGGCAGTCTTGTCATTGGTCATTGTGTGATGTTCTTGACTTGCATTTGCTGCTTCTTTTTGGTTGGCTATGAAATGAGGAGACGCACCAGTGAAGAATGATGATACATTTGCAGCCAGTGCGTCCATGCGTAGCTCAGTCAGGGAGGATGTTGCGGCGGCTGCTGCTGCTGCTGCTGAGTTCTGGCAGAGAAGTGGAGCCTCCCCTACGCACCGACGGATAAAATCGACCTGTTGCCTCGGAGGGAGGAAAAAGTAAAGCTGCAAAATCAAACGTTTTCCTAGCGACAGATTGTTATTTATTTTATTTTTTTTCCCCCTTTCTCTTTTGATCAATTTTGAGGGACGTCGCAGATGATGCCATGAGATTTACCAATGCACTCGTTATTTACTTCAGTTTTGAATAGCAGAAGGAAAAGGAGCGGAGTTGGTTTTGTGGGGAACCACCTCACCGGTGGAGAGGAGATATTTGTTGTTTTACCCCTCTCTAGGCTCTTTTAGGAGGACCATGGTTGAACTGGAGAAGGAGGTGCTCCCCCTGCCCCCGCGGTACCGGTTCCGAGACCTGTTGCTCGGGGACTGGCAGACCGACGACAGGTAGGTAGTTGCTTCAGGTACTCACAGCGCCCTGAAGCCGTCGTTGCGCCACAGAGGGCATCAGTAATACTTTATTAGTAGAAGTAACTATTTATATGCTTAATTTTCCTTCGTGCTTCTTATTACAGACGCGGTTATTTGTTTGTTCGCGCGTGTTTGAAAATATTATTCTTATAGTGCATCTGTGCAGGGATGCTGCAACAGGTTTTTCAAGTAATTATTCCTAACCCAAGCCATGGTGAAACAATCTTCTGTGCATGACGTTTATTTCTTCTATCTAATAATTCAGGGCCTGTATTTTGAACAAAAGGAAAATAACCTTTGGTGGTTTCAAACGATTGAATTGATAAATAGAGTAGAACAGTAACTGGTTGAATTCTTGCTCCTCTTGTTGTAATTCCTGGGACTTGCAGTGAACCATCTGCCACCTGGACAAGCAATTTTGAGTGGGCGATCTCAGAACTGGCAATTAACCTTTACTTACTCTCCATTTACAGAGCAGTAGCTTTGACGCGGAATAAGATATGCAATGCGTTATTTGGCTATTTCATTATAATGGCTAATGGAAAACCTTAACCCCCATTTCATGCTTGATGTCTTGTTGCTGGGTGAAAATTCATGTCCAAAAAAATTCTGGTTTTGAATGTCTGTGATGAATCTCACAGTTGAGAGCATCAATGCAAGCCACCCACTATCTAAAAAAAATGTGATGGAACCAGCAAGACTCTGTCAATATCACTAATTACTATCCACTGCAACATACAGTGAAAAAGCAATCAGGTTTATTGATAAATGTTAATATATAATATATATGTAAAGCTAAATTGGAGTCTGAATCAATAGTTGGTAAAGCTGCAGGCCTGCTCAGGGACAGCAACCGTGTCCTCCTGACATTCTGAAATGTGACAGCTATTAGCCAAAGACTAATGTTGCCAGACTGGTGTGAGGTGCCCGACTACAGAGAACCATTGACGTTTCTGTCAATTTCTCGAAAGAAAATAATTATCATAATTTGTACAGTCTGGGAACTTTTTTGCACAGGAAATTTGATAGTTCTGTGTTGTGTGATGGCAACAGAGTAATTCTGCATACAAAAGACACAATGATTTGATGTTTCAGATTAAAGCTTTGTAAAAAAGAAAAGAAATTTTGTTTCAGTGCCAAGCAGAAATATATAGGAGGTCTTAATTTTGAGGGTTGGTGCAGGAATTGGTGCTCTATTGTGTAGTCTACCTGTCTCTGGTGTACGTAATTTTATGGTGGCGATCTTCAAAGTGATTTCCTATGCTCTTTTATAAGATCACCGTTGGTGGGTGAGATAGAGGGAGAGAGAGAGAGAGAGAGAGACTGTGAGAGCATTTGACGAAGGTTGTAGATGCTAATCTTAATGCCTAGAGAGGATTAGCCACTATTAAATGGACTGACTGAAATTCAAACAGGAACTGTGATTAAGAGTGGCAGAGAGTTTAATTAGGGAACAATCACACTGAGTTTTCCTGCCATGGTCCATTAACCAAGTCTTTCAATAACATCAACATAGAGCCTCAGCTGCACTGATATACAGTGTGACATCCCAGGTTAAAAAAAATAATTCTCCTAATCAAAATGTCAACATCTCTGCACGTAATTTATCTCAGAAATTTATTGCACCGTCACCTGGGAAAAACCCACCTTTTTTTCCCTGTTTCACACTAACCATCCCTTTGTTGTGTTCAGTGTTATCTTTCCATATTCACAGTCCTTGTGCCCTCACCAGTACACTGGACACCTCGTGTTTGCCTGAAATGCCACAACACCACTGTTTTCCTTCCTCTTGTGAGTGGAATATATTTCTCAGAAGGTTTTTTTTTTAAAGCAGTAAGATTTTTTATACACGATATAATTGTATATTTCATACATGGGGATACACACTTCAGCACATGAATATATTACTAATGGTTTGATAAATTGCACTCGGCCTTTTCTAATCAAACTAGAATATTCAAATATAAAGCCTTGCTCATTACTATCAATTGTTGTTAGCAGTGTGGTTCCTTTAAATCAAAGTTCCATCTTAAATAAACTGATCATTTAAATTACAAATGTGTCAAAGACCAAAAAAATATAATCTGACCATTTGTGTGATGTACTGTTCTATTACACTATCATCACTTGTTTTCTCACAGGCAGTCAGTTTTGAGAAAATGCCAGGTGAATAAACAATGCAGAACATTTATAGTCAGAAGAACATTCATACATCGATTTCTAGCTAATTTAGCCTGCAACAGTCACTGTCTCCAGCAGCACAGAGCAATTTAACATTCTTTTCAAAGCTCTCAACTGCTTTTGTTGTTGTATAAATGCATACAGTTCACAGCTCAGGATATTTCAGAAGAAATAGTAGAGAATTCTCTGTGGGACCATTCAGAAATGGTCTTAAGCCAGAATTTCCATGCATTCAACATCACTCTGTCTTGGTTGTCCTCTGACCCATGTGCTGCTCTCCAGTGATTTCAGCCAAACCTTAATCTGGTGAGACCAGTGAAGAGCACTATCTATCAATACCGCCAATATTCATAGCAGTTTAATGATTTGCCTTCAAGGTTGAAGCTAGAGTTCTTAAGCAAGCCTTATTATTCATCAACCAGTTTAGAGAACTGTAGCTATTTCTGTCAAGGAAAGTAAGATCATGTAGCATGTGAGCGCAGATCCAGAGCTGGCACTTGGCACAGTTATTAGCATCAGAAAAATGGGTAAGATTAGTAAACTGTGAAAAGGTAATTTTATCTGTTTAATGCTCACTGTGAGAGGGGAGCAATCAGAGGCCCACAGACCAATTAAGACTGTGCATGACTTCTGTGCGTGTACTCGCACACATTCTGAAAATTCAACCAATTCTGTTAAAAGCTAACTGCAAAATTAAATGCATTAATTTCATTTGCTGTATAGTCAATTGGAATGGTGAGACTTGTAGCATGGAAGGCAATTATTGTCAGTCAGACATTGTTTGTCAGAAGCAGTACTCTCATTTAACCTGGCAAATAGGAAAGGTTTCAGATGTGACCATTAAAGAGAGAAACATCTAGCAATGGCATGATGGGAGGATGAATGGCTCATATGCAATCTGAGCATGATCCTACTGAAAAGAAAAAGATGGCCCTCTCTTTATCAATCACCACGATTGTTCAAAATAAAAAGAAGACATTAAATGAAGGCAAAGCAATAGTCACTGTTTGGTTCTACAATCCGTTAATTTTAATGAATTCTATTGTTGCTCACAGGTTGCAGTGTTGTGTGCACTAATGTGTAGCTGCTGGTAACCTAACACTGTTCATTTACAGTATATTTAGAGCCTTTATCAATTCTTTTTGCCACCAGTAGGATTTAATAAACTAGTCACTGTATTATATAGTTGGCCTCACACACAGAGGCCCTGTCATACTTGTAATAGCTTACCTGCTGTGGGTGCTAATGCTGCCACTGGGCTGACTAGCATGTGTCATAGCACTTCTGGGCTTTTTCAGTGTTTGATGTTGCTGGAATGTCCTTTGTTTTTGGAGCGTGTTTGGATGCTGCTTTGATGCACAGTTGTGAGAATCACAAATGCTGTGGCTCATCACTACAGCTGATACACATCAATGACTTTGGAGAAAGAAATTAAGATTATATTGCCCTTTTCATTTCCTTTATTTCATCTTTAAAGTAATGACTTTGGCTCAGATTTATATCATCATAAGTTAATCAAATGTTTTAACATCAGGGCACACAGGGTGTCAACATAAAATAACATGCGCTTCAACAGAGTTCTGCATCAGTAAGGCAAATTTGATTTTATGATTGAGACAACACGATAGAATTCAAGGGGTTGAATTGTTTCCTTTTAAATTAGCAGAGAATGTGAACACGACTATAATCATCTATAAAACAGTAATGATTGCCAGAAAAGATGATGCAATACTCGATTACATCAGAGAGCAGGGGTTAGGAATGGCTGCAGCACTTGTAACAGAGATATATAAGAAGCGTGACACAATTAAAACCTTGGGTTTGTTTAGAAAATGGCTCCAAGGAGCTGCTACTGCACATTCTTCACTTCTGCTTATAAATGGCAGGACATATTCCATATTTCTTTAAGAAGATTAATGTTTTCCAGGGTTACAATTCTGCTCAATCCTGACTTTCTGAAGCTGAATCTAAAAGACTGACAGCAATAGTCTTTGAAATGCCCAGTCCTTCATTAAAAAAAAACAACAAAAAAAACAGTGTGTAAAAACATTCAAGGTAGGGTGTATGGATTTACGTGAATCTGTGCTAGTAAAAGGTTGTCCTATCTATTTTTGGTCACCTCTGTTAAATTGGCAGTTGGTGTGCACTGTCCTGGCTTGTCATCTTCTTACTGAGTTTTTGTTGTCCTAATTATTAGAGTTAATTATTGTCGTGTCCTTGTCATTTCCTTCTATTCAATGTTGATTTTTTTTTTTTTTT
>BJFM01001804.1:176499-203329 GCA_016586285.1 Arothron firmamentum | reverse complement strand
TTTTTTTTTTTTTTGAGCTCTGCCCTCTTCTCAGTGGGGTTCCCTCTTCCACCATCCCCTTTAATAATACAGTGTACCAAAAAATAAACCTCTTGTGCACAGCTGTTTGCTTCTGCAAGATGGTTCTGGTTTCTTTGGCCTCCAAATTTCACCAATGACAGGCATTAAATGTATCTGTCTTTTCAATGTGCTTTTCACTTTTCATTACAAATGTGTTGATTTATGATTTTTAATTCCATACTTTTCTGAACCAATTTTACCATTTTTCTACACCACTGCTATAAATGCCATTTTAAGTGTGCGTGTGTGCGCGCCTAGGTTTTGATGAGCAGTTGCTGTACTGCTGTGCTTGCATGTATTTGGATTTTTCTATTCTCTTCAGCTGTGTCATTAGATGGCCGGTGCTGTGTCATTATGGAGTACAGGCATGGGTGGAAGCAGGAGAACAAGGTTTAGCACTCCTGCTTTCTCATAGATCCTCCCCCACACATCCCCCTCTGCCTTTCTGTCTGTCTCTCTTCCACTTTATCTGTCTATATTTCTGTTGTTTCACTCTTTCAGCCTCAAACATGCATACTGTACACACAAATGCAAACCTCATTCAATATGATACATATTTGAGCAACATGATTCTTTTTTCAAAATGTCGATTTCTCAACAATTATCGAAGTGGATATTTTCCTTGTGCTTCTGGTTGCCTGATACTGCTTGTGGTTATTGGCCAGAGGTACTGTTGTCATCTGCTTCTGTATCATTTGTTTCAAAATAATGTTTTTTTTATTGTTTTTATTGTTCTTTCCTCCTCATCCTCCCCTCAGATTCAGGATCTTGACTCCCAATCTATCCCACAGCTCAACTCTTTAGTGGCCTATTTTTTCGCTTTATGTTTTCCTCCTATTGTGCACTCAAGTGGAAAAACTCTGGCTTGACATACATCAATGAAAAAAATGACCTGTGAAGTTTCCATTTCTCATGGGTAGATATCAAAGCATCGGCTCACATTTGTGAGACTTCAAGAACTTTGATAAATGAAGAATTTAGCCTTGATTTCAAGAATGTATGTTCTTGTCTTGTGGTAAATGGAAAGGTTCTTCCACAAATGACGTGATGACACAATTTTATTCACATATGAAGTCACAGATGATTACAAACAGTCATAAATGTCTGCATTTTAGGAGGATGTCTGATTGCGTGTGAAATTCACTGACATGTACTGTCCTCCTTACATTATCAGGACTTTATCCAGAATTTTTGTCACTGATCTAATCCTGGTAATTCTGGTTAAGCCTCTCCAGTGGTTGGAGGATATTTAATTTAAAAGTTAGCTTGTTCAAGATTTACAAGTATGTATTTGGTCATATCTACTCATGTGTGCGAAAGACCAAAGACAACGAATCCAGTGTCACCATAGCAACAGTTGTGGAACTTTTTGCCAGCCTCAAACATTGCTGGGAAAGTTTGGTATTGGGTTTGGTCTGTATGTGCCTCACACATGGGGTGTTGGTCTAGCATCACTTGGGAGAGCCCACTCCATCAGGACAGAGGAACTACCGAGAACTCTCGGCTGATGTGGTGAGATTGTAAATATAGTCATTTCCTGTACCGCTGGTTGTGTGAATGTCCACACATAAGAGCCAACTGAAGTGTGTCTCTCCACGTCTTCCCATGTCAAATGGGGGCGGGAATGGTCCTATAACTCTGAGTCAGGTGTGTTCAGGACTATTTTGTGTATTTTGTATGTATGTGTGTGTGACTGTTCCTGTGTGTCTAACACCAGGGTGCCAGGATGAAAAGGGAGAAATAGCAGTAATTATGGCCTCCCATGTTCAGCAGAAACATCAGAGGGAGGTAATTTGTTGGACTATATTTAATCAGTGGAGATAACGAGACCAACTGCAGCTGTCTGGACGTATGGGCAAGCAGACAAGCAAAACCACATTTCCTCCCCAAACCATTAGTCTTTAATACAGCAAGTCACTCTGTTTTATTTCCATATTTCTCATGTTAAAATAACCATTATCACCTTTAATATCTGTTTTACACCTTTTCCTCCTGCCACCTTTATTCTCTCCCACCACTTGTTTCTTCTCTTCTATCTAATGAGCATAAAAGCCTTTCTATATTTACCCGCAGCGCTCCTTTCTTCCTTTCCTGCACCCCCTTATGTGTGCCTGTCTCTCTGTCTTTCAATCTTTCTCTTAGGGTGCAAGTAGAATTCTATGTGAATGAAAATACTTTCAAGGAGCGCCTCAAGCTTTTCTTCATCAAAAACCAAAGATCCAGTGAGTTGTATTTGTTTGGTAATTTGTTGGCTGATATTTACTACAGCTTGTTTTCCTATATGAGAAACAATTTAATATATGAGCTGTTGCTCTACATTTCACCAGTGTTCCACTCCACATGCATTCAAAGATGACAATTTGGTCTGTTCTTTTTTAGTGAAATTATGTTCATTCTTACACTAAATAGTAATACATATACTGTATATAGAATATCTGCAACTACATCTTAAGCAAAAAATAGTTACATACATAATTCTATCATTAATACTTTAAATGAATGAATATTTTTGCATTGCAGGTTTGCGAGTGCGAATGTTTAACTTTGCTCTGAAAGTGCTGAGCTGTCTCCTCTACATCGTCAGAGTGCTACTGGACAATCCACGAGAAGGAAGACAGGACTGGTGAGAAACAGGGACTTACTGATGTGAAACAAAGCCTGCATGAGTGTGGTGGCCTGATAACAGGATCAAGTCAGTCAGGTCAATAGCAGAGATAGTGTTGGTATATCCTGCAAAAAGTACTGACGTAAGATGGTGGTCAGTGGAGACAAACAGAATAAGGAAAGCAATCTTTTACTTGGATTCATATGAATCCAGTTTTTGCAGAGAGGACGACAGGTAATTGTTTCTGTCGCTGTCGTGTTTTATCCCTGCAGTGTAAGTGGAGTAAACTGCACCAAACAAAACGCGTCATCCCGCATCTGGAGCGAATTTGACTGGTAAGTCTCTAATTAGAAGCGATGGTCACACAGCCTGCAGAGAAGATGATGAAACCACACACCCTAAAGGACCAACATCACCAACCACTAGCTCCTCGGTCATAAACATTGTATAACACAATCAATGCAACTTTACTAAATGACAAAATTCACAGTGCTGATATTGAACATTACAGATCCACATGCATTTATCACAACCCAACCATATTGATTACCTGTCAACATAATATGTATGTAGTGCCTGTATAGCCTAATCAACGAACGATCTAGTCAAGATGTAATCTACAGCAGCAGGGAGATGGAGAATAACCAGGAAGTGGACCTAAGGCTATGTCGTGTTTCCAGCTCAGGGACCTATTGATCTAATTAGTGGCCGGTGACACTGGGTAAGCTCCAGCTCAACATGAATAAGGGGGCTGACAGAGCACCCTGAGCAAAGAGTTGAGCTGCACCCAGCAAAAAGCACAAACCAACAAGAAAAAAATATGTTTTTATTTAACAAAACCACTATTCAGTTTATATTTTATATCATCTTGTGAATTTTCTTCATAATCTCTCGAATTTTAATGTATTCTTAACAAAACATATTTGATCAATTTCTAATCAAATTTTGGCTCCTATTCCCATGTTTTCTCTTTCCTTTTCCTCTGTGCTCCAGGAAACTGATCATCTGGGTGGATAGACCTCTTCCGCTGTGGGCACTGCAGGTCAGTTTTACAAAATTACTCCTGAATCCATTCTCCTTACAAGCATGTCTTTAAATCAGATCTCCCTTGTTTTTATTTATCATTTTTTAATGCATATGAAAGTAGATCACAATAATTACCCCTGCTGTGTGACTGCGCACATTTCTACACATCATCATGCCTACTAATTCTGCCTACGCTCTTCTATCTCACTGCTGTGACTCCTTAATTTTGCTTTTCTTTGGTCTCTCTCCTGTATTATCTCTGTTCCTTTCTGAACATCACTATCACCATCACTATCACTATCTTTGCAGGTGCTCGTGGCTTTCATCAGCTTCTCAGAAACAATGCTGCTTGTCTATCTCAGCTACAAGGTGAGTTACTTGGTGACCCACAAATTCCAATCTTATGCCCGTTGTAATGTGTAAATGCGGAGGGAGTGTGAGCATTTAAACATTTCACCCTTACTATATTTTTCCTATAATCATTACCTTAAGACACACTATTTGTACCTTTGCTAATTATTGCCATATTAAAATTTGTATTGTGATGTATATACTATAAATATTAAGTATTAACACTTACCGTCTATAATAATCAGAGAAGAAAATTTCCCCAAAACAAATGGTAATCATGGTAGCTGGAACCCCTTGGTACTTCGTGACAAATTGCCAGGCTGCCGAGCCTGTTTTGTTGGTCATTTGCGAAGGTGTGGCCCAAGTAATAAAGCAGTTAGAACTTCCTCCCTGCCGCTCCTTCCTCTTTAGGAAATGACCCCTCGCTGCATTAGAGGACAGATCAGTTGCCCTGACATTGATGTATGTAGCATAAGCTTATTAAAAGGCTCCCACAGCAAATTGTAGGGAAGGCCTTACAATTAAGAACTGACTCATTTATGCCAATATACTCTTCCATCTATACTTGTCACATTAGGGTCAGTCATGTGACTGAGGTTGATATGAAAGACAACATAAAGGAACAGTGAAAATTTCTGAATGTGTGTTCTTTTGTTTCCAGGGAAATGTTTGGGAGCAAGTCTTACGTGTCCCCTTTATTCTTGAGATGATCAGCACTGTTCCCTTCATGATCACTGTGAGTAAAACAAAAGAAAAAGAAAAGAAAGAAAGAAAGAAAATAATTTCTTGACGTGGCACTTAATCTATACATGTATGCTGGAGCTGTATCTTTTATTAGAAATTTGGTAAATATTTGCACATTCGGTCCATCTTAACAGGGCACACAGGCATCTTACATGCTCACAGATCCCATGTCCATATATATAGATAGCGTGCGAGTGAAGTGATGTGACAGTTCTAATAGTAAGGCTTTATCATTGTGACAGGTGATTTTGCCGGCCTTCAGAAACCTCTTCATTCCAGTATTTCTCAACTGCTGGTTGGCCAAACATTCTTTGGAAAACATGATTGTAAGTGAGGAACAATTAACCAGGCTTTTTTTTTTTTTTTACTTTCACCAATGTATTGTTGCATTTTTTTGATGTGTCACCTCTTAATGTCTGTGCTGTGTTAATTAGCCATCTTTTTATACCACAACAAATGGTTCAGCTCGCACCGAGAGTTTGTTAACGCAGCATTTCACATTTCCAGTCACACTCTCTGACCCATGATACACCATTTTTATATTTGGTTTGCAGTGGATTTTACACCCTCCTTTTTTTGTTTATTTTTTTCTAACCACAACTGCACTTTATTTGAATTTTGGCTCTTATGACTGCAGCTTTTAGCAGAGAGGCATTATTTTCATCCGTGACCTCATGTTTGTCTCTTTGCAGAACGATCTTCACAGGGCCATTCAGCGAACGCACTCAGCCATGTTTAACCAGGTGGTGATACTCATAAGCACGCTGGTCTGTCTCATGTTTACATGGTGGGTATTCTTGCTACTGGCATTGAATTCTTTGGAGGGGTGGAATTACCAAGGGAGTCAAGGAAAAGGACCAACAAAAGGGAAAGCAGCAAATAGATGGAAAAATGAAAAGAATTTCAATGTGCTAGTGCAGAAGATTTGCGAGACAGTAAATGTTGCTTCTTTCTTATGGAGTTAAAAGACCCTAAGCAGAGAGTTAACAGAGGTAATTTATAGCAATGATAGCTAGTGTTCTGACAACACTTCAGTGGAGTGGAGGATGTGTCAGATTGCTGCATATCTGGTGTGAAATCCTGGGCTAATCCAGAAGATCCTACGCACAGCATGAAATAAGCTTTGTTTTTAAGCACACAAGGCACATTAGATTGGACTTCCACAGCTCACACACCATCTGTATTTATGCCAAATGTGTTGTTTGCTCCAGTAACCCCCCCAGTAATGCCTTCAACCCTAAAAGACAAAACAAAGCATTCTGAAAGAAGGTTAACAGCTTGCTAGAGTTTAACAGAAAAAGCATGTCTGCTGGAGCATCTTCTATGAAGCTTCGGACCAAATCTCAATTGCTGTTTTTATTAATTAACCCTGACATATATTGGTTGATATTGTTAGACACCATTAGACAAAAAAAAATTACACAATTGAATGTAAATGAGTGATTGGTAAAGCTAATTACACAATGTTATAATGATTAAAAAGCTACTTATGCTACCTCAAACACAATTTGGACATCAACTCTTTTTTCTTCCGTAATGCTTTTTCTTCCTTATTCTCTTCTTCATTCTCCATATTTCCAAACTGACTTTCATCAGCATCTGCGGTATCCAACATCTGGAACGAGCAGGCAATAACCTGACCCTGTTCGACTCCCTTTACTTCTGCGTGGTCACCTTCTCGACAGTTGGTTTTGGAGATGTCACGCCACAAATCTGGCCCTCACAGCTCTTGGTGGTCATCATGATATTTGTAGCACTCATTGTGCTTCCCATCCAGGTAGGAAAAATTTAATAACCTGTTATGCTATTACAGGCGGACAAAATAAGATATGTGATAATGGGTGAATGTAATGCAATTTTCCTTGTCTAATACAGAGGAAGGCGCAAATGACACAGATAAATCTAAAAAGAAAAAGCCTTTAGAGTACACTTTAGCAGAGTCAGCCTGACAAATATGTCAGCTGCATTGTATCATGCACTGTCATAGTTGTTCCTCGTATTTATCCCCAAGACATCTCACATAGAAGTATGTTTCCTAAATAGTAGGAGATGCCTTTGTGTGTTTTGCCCATTTCAGTCAGAGCAGAGCCTCCTTAGGCACCAAATCAGACTCAGACAGCTCACTTTTGATTTGGTGCTTTTGTCACGGAAGCACTTGGTGCAGGTTGGGGAACGCTTTCATCAAGCCAGCAAGCCTTTAACTAAAACAAAAGGTGCAAGCAGGTTCAACAAAAGTCTGCTCCAAAAGAAACTGCTATCTGTGAATCACCGTCATCCTCCCCTCTCCCTATCTTTCATCCATAAATACCCCTTGACATTTACAAACTGGCCCCCCTGTGCCCCAGCACCCACCCTTTATGTTTGCTTGTACATGTGCATGAGCCCTGCTATGCTTGGCCTCCAGGCTGGATGTTCAAGATAAATGTTGATTCAAATATTATACCCCTAGTATTGCTCTGGCTACATTTTTGTGTACTTTTGCTCTATTAATTGGAATTAAAATGAAAACAAGATTTTCAGTGAGCCAACAGACCTGTTACCTGTAATGGAATAATAGTTTAAATTCAAAATTCTGTTAAATATAATCACCATGTGTTCCTTTAATGGAGAGTACCAGAAACAGGTAACCAGGCCAATTAAATGTTAACTGTGATTGTGTAAAGAAATAGCTCGATGTATTTGCTCAGACCTGTTATGTCCTTGACCTGCATCTCGGATCACGTTTAATTCCCCTGCCACCGAAATCTCAGTGTCTAATTCCCTCAAACACTTTGATTAATATGAAACTCTGTAGGCTACATACAAGGTATTGCTTTAGGTTTACCACCTGGTTTCTCCTTGTATTGTCAATAATTTAATTCCCATCTGCTAAATGTGATCTATTTGGCTGCGAATACAGTTTGAGCAGCTGGCCTTTCTGTGGATGGAACGACAGAAGTCTGGGGGGAACTACAGCCGCTACAGGGCGCAGACAGAGAAACACGTGGTGCTCTGTGTCAGCTGTCTCAAGATCGACCTCCTCATGGACTTCCTCAATGAGTTCTTCGCTCACCCACGGCTGCAGGTCTCTCCAAATGGGTTTTAAGTAGGGCAAGAGGGTGTGTGGGCTTCCTGTGTTTGTTATCTATAATCCTTTTCAGGCTCCAGTGCAGGTGAGGTTAGAATAGAAGCCGCAGTCTTTTCAGAACAGTGTCTGTGTTTGCTTCTGGGTGTAGTTATTTGTCTCCTTGAAGGATGGAGCATTTCACATCAATGTAAAAATATATTCAGTTACAAATGTTCAATTTGACTTTGACAGATAAGAAAAACCATTGTTTGAAAAAAATTAAGGATTCAGGCGAATGATTCAAAGGTTATGTTCATCTATCCATCCATTCTTTCTTGTCACTTATACCTGAACAGGGTCATGGGTTAGTTTATTACATAGGCGAACATGCTAATTTTATGGTCCTTTGATATAATCAATATTTCTTTCTATCACTGATTCAACCCTATGAGCTGAAGTTACACTTTGTGTGTGTGTGTGTGTGTGTGTGTGTGTGTGTGTGTGTGTGTGTGTGTGTGTGTGTGTGTGTGTGTGTGTGTGTGTGTGTGTGTGTGTGTGTGTGTGTGTAGGACTACTATGTGGTGATTCTTTGCCCAGCAGAGATGGACGTCCAGGTTCGGAGGGTCCTTCATGTCCCTTTATGGGCCCAGCGTGTCATCTACCTACAGGGCTCTGCCCTCAAAGACCAAGATCTGATGAGAGCCAAGTAAGTCGTAACAACAACAAACAAGTCCAACATTTAAATACTACATTTATGCATAAACCGGATTTAATATGCATGCATTATCTTCTACCCATATACATTTTTGGTGATAATAAAATCAAGGTTGAGAATTCTTTGTAGCAACATGAGAAGAAACTTGAGCTGACTAAAACCTGATGTAGCCAGAGCTCCGAAGCCACTACTGAAATTAGGATTTGGGTTATATTGCGAGTGTCCTCTTGCTTCATATTACAGACAGTGATTGTGAGCTTTGCCACAGGCCTGGGTGTTTAATCTCCCCATCATCTTACCGATAAACACCATTAGTTTAAAGGACACAAAGGTTACATTAGTATGTTTGTTGTTTCTCCTCATAACTTAATGAATTTCTTTTTTGAATGACAATTCCTGCTACTGTGACCACGTGTTCTACTTATTCCTGCAGGATGGATGATGCTGAGGCCTGCTTTATCCTCAGTAACCGATTTGAAGTGGACCGCATTGCTGCTGTATGTTACTTCCCTGTATTGTAATAGAACATCCATGTTAGACCTCATGCACTAAACAAAACTGATAGTTAAGTCATGCTTGCAAATACATATTCAGGACTTGACTTACTGAAAGGTTTCCAGTCATTTTATTGAGTTCCAGTCATTTTATTGAGTTCAGAATTTACTATATTAGCTTGACTGCATTTCTGCATTTTTGTCGCTGTGTGATTGAAATATAATCTTTTCATTTCTCTCTAACCCTGATTAAACAAAGAAAATGAACTTTTTAACACATTTACCCATCTATTCATTCCTTGTCAAATCTTCTCAGGATCACCAGACCATCCTCCGAGCCTGGGCAGTGAAAGACTTTGCGCCAAACTGCCCCCTTTATGTCCAAATTCTCAAGCCAGAGAATAAGTTCCATGTTAAATTTGCAGGTAAGTGGGACATAAATGATATTTGCTCTAAAAGCAGGGGTCATTGTTTTGGTTGAACATAACCGTGCTTTTTGGTAACTTGCTCTTTTAAGTGATATACAACCCCAATGAATGCACTTTAGGCAAGGCACCTGTCCTGCACATTCCCCTCAAAAGTGTGCTGGGTCAGAAAGTAAGCCATTTCATTTTGTAAATGTCTGTGCAAATGCAAACAATTGTTTCTTGTGTGTGCTTAATTGTCAGTTCAGAATCAATTTCTGCCTAAATTCATGTACTTACCCCTAAAATCTCAACACAACACCTCCTTCCAGTTCTGCAGACAGTGCTAATAAATTGACTCATCCTGAATTTATGCTGTGTGAGGGTATGCTCAGGGGAGGGCATCTTTTTTTATGCTTAACAGACAACTTCCATCAATCAACTGCCAGTAAAAGAAGAGATAAACGCCTGTCTCTCTCATTGTCTCCTTCACACATCTCTGCCTCCAGCTCAAAACTCAATTCTAGCACAACACATCCCAGCTGTCTCATACAAGAATTATTACTTTGCTTTTTTGCAAATGGTCTTTGCAAAGAATATCCCCTTTGCTGATGAGTCTGCCTCTGTGCACCCTAAGTGGTCGTGCAGTCCTCCCACTCAATATTTCTTTGCCCCTGCAGTGCTATTAAAATTGAAACACAGACAGGTCTTTATTGTCAGAGACCAGGGCTTTTTGGGGGGGGCGGGGGCACACAGAAAATAAAAATCATATTCACCTATGTCTGTCATTAACTGCAACCTTTGCACAGCTACTTCTGCCTCTGTGCTTCAAAACAGGTGGCCGTAAAATTACAACATAACAGTGCTGAAAGCCAGACCTGCATTCTTTAAAAATACACTTCTTGATATGATGCTGCAACACACAAATGATAAAACTAGCAAAGGATTAAAAACAACAAACCAAAATTATTTCAGCTTAGCAGGTACTCAATGCAAGTACAAACACCATGCAGTCAGAAAAGATGGTTACAAAACAAGTGGGGCACCAAGAGAGATAATTTGTACACCTGTGTGCATGTGCATTTGTGTTGAGCTGGGTAATTGGTTTTCCTCATGGTCTGGGTCCAGGGTACGTGATTGAGCTCGAGAAGGATGAACAGGATCACAGCTGGATAAACCTTTAAAGAGGGCTGTTCAAATTGGATGTGTTTTATAATTACAGTATATGTGATGTGGTATTAGTATTGTAATGCAGTATAAGTCAAGTACACAAAATAATTACAAATGGATGCTTAATGTCATCTTTCAGTTGCAGGCTTCAGATGCTCATTTTTCATTAAAATCCTCCACTTCATAATAAATCTGTCTATTTGCATTTGAGCCACACTGTGATGTACTGTTTTGAGCCAAAAGAACATTTGCACATCACCACAAGATCCACCATCAGCAGCTGTAATTGTGGCAGCTGTGCTCCTGCTCAGCTTCAGGCAACATTCATTTACTGAGAGGCCTGCTGTAGCTCAGCCTGTCAGCTGATTGAACGTGATAATTCAAGCCGGGCTCTGACATTTTTCCCCTATTATAGCCCTAATAGAAAGGGCATGTTACAGTTTTAGGAGCTTACTGGACATTATAGGTTAACAAGTCAGCACTAATATGCTTGTTTGCTCGTCACTGAAGGTAATGCAATCAAGAATAGCACAGCAGGGGAAAATGGGTGCTCCTGTGGCCTGACTCATTAATTGGTTTACTGCAAACATTAATTGCTCTATTGGTTTTTTCTTCCCAAGAAGGAGCTGTTTAAACAAAAGAACCACCATCAGTGTTTATTCAGTTTGGCTTGGTCAGCACGCTGTCTTAAGTGATTGAGGGTGCGAGTGGAAGGCTGTCACATTGTTAGGTCTTCCTACCATTCCAGCATGAACCTATTACCAATTAATGTTAATAGAATTTTCAGGTAGATGTTCATCTTTTGTGCCTTCCCTGAGGTGTCAGGATGTAAAACAACGGTACTATATATTAAAGCTAAACTGCTAAGATTGCTTCATTAAGTAGAAAGATAGAGTGACCAGAGGTCTGTTGGTCTATTATATCCAGCTTGTTTTCTCTGCTTGCAGATCATGTGGTGTGTGAAGAAGAGTTTAAGTATGCCATGCTGGCTCTAAACTGTGTGTGCCCGGGTACTTCGACACTAATCACCCTGTTGATCCATTCCTCCAGAGGACAGTGAGCTTTTTGTTATATTTCCTTCCTATGTTGTTCTAATGCTGAGCTCTTACTCGTCATATACCCTATTCCATTCATTAAAATAGCTCCATCATAGTAAACAGAAATTAACTGAAGGGAATTTATTCATTTAGAACAGCACCCCAAGATACCTTCAAGCAACGTGCAGGAGGCTTTCAAGCTCTCAGCAGGTAGGTTGAATTTAATCCAGAAATCCTACAGCACATTTGTTTGAGTGCAAATAATTGCCTTCAATATTTTTTTATTGTGGGATTCAGCTTTCATTTAATTGCTGACACCCAAGTTTCCAAGTCTTCTTTAAGGATAAATAAATGATCACATGAGTTGGTCAACAGGCTGTCTCTTCACTGAAAGAAGCATGGCAAGATGCTTGTCAAATTTTAGATAACCCCAAAATGTCAAATAGTTTAAGAAATGACCAAATAAAGTCAGAAGGGAGCTGATCTGATACAAGTGAGGACACCACCCACAGTCATGGTCCTGCTATAGCCTTGCTTCCTGGTTTAATTTCTTGAGCATCCGTGGAAGCTTTATGCTCCTGAGATAAACGGTGTCCACTTAATGTACCAATGTGGGACCCATCGTACTGATTGGCCTGCTGTCCTTGTGGACAACTGTGTATTGAGTGAAATATTGACAAGCTGCTCTGAAAACATATAATATGTTATCTCAACAAGATAAAGTACAAAATCTTCTGTTGTGGCCTTAGTGCTAAGCTATGCTTTATGTTATATGATTTAAAGCTGAGTCTTTCCCTAAATGGGCAATGAAATTCCTTGATTTGTTACAGGGAGGGGGGTGTGTGTTCAGCAGACCAGTGGCACCGCACCTACCGGCGCTGCTCTGCTAATGAGGTGCATCACATCCGCTTGGAGGAGAGTAAATTCTTTGGGGAGTACCAGGGCAAAAGTTTTACGTTTGCCTCCTTTCATGCTCACAAAAAGTATGCTGTAATGTTAAAAGTCCAAATGTGAGAGTGCCCACAACCTTGCACTGTGCAGGCCTCACCTTGTCTCTGCGGTTGCAGGTACGGCGTGTGTCTGATTGGAGTGCGCAGGTTCGACACCACCAACATCCTGCTGAACCCTGGTCCCTGCCACATCATGGGGGCATCTGACATATGCTTTTATATAAATATCTCCAAAGAAGAGAATTCAGCTTTTGTCAGAGGCCAGAAGGAGCCATCATGGGGAGTCACAGGGGGGAATACCAGGGGCGTGCATCAAACCATCTACCATGGTTTGACCCGCCTGCCAGTCCATAGTATCATTGCCAGCATGGGTTAGTGAGAAAGCCACTCTAATGTTTGCTTTTTCTTCTTTGTGTTGTTTTTCACATCTGTCAAATGTGCAAAAGTGTCATTAGGCAATAGAACGGTCTCAACCACCAGAGTGATGCAGTTTCCACATTTGAAATCTTTTGGTAAATGGAAATATTGATGATTATACAAGGAATTATCAGGCATCTGCTTGTAGGTGATATTTGATAAGGGCAACTGCCAAATGAGTTTTAATGTGAACCGTTTTTTAAAAGACGCCATCTGGTGGTTGATAATGAAACTGTCCAACTACATGCTTTAACTAAATATTTAACTTGGCTCTGACAATAGTTATGATTGTGTGTTTCAGGCACAGTGGCCATTGACCTACAAGACTCAAGTGACAGCAGCCCGGAAGGCCAAGATCCAGGAATGGGGCTGGGCAGCAGAAGAGGGAGCAGAAGTAGCTCCAGGACAGACACTGGTGCAGCCAACACCTTGGCCCTGCCTGTCATGGGGGATTCAGCAGAGGAGAGGAGACACAGCATAGCTCCTGTCCTGGAGCTGGTGGACAGTGTCAACAATCCCACCTTTGACTTACTGGGAGACCAGTCAGAAGATGAGGGTGGGGATGAAGGCAGGGAGGACAGTGAAAGAGATGAGAGCGCACATTGGTGGGGTCGGCACAGCGAGTAAGGGCAAAAATTGTTGGTTTTGAAATGATCAGTCAAACCAAGAGGTAAATTAATATTTTGTGCTGCAGGTGGATGAAAGGATACCCACCAAATTCTCCATACATTGGCAGCTCCCCTACTTTATGTCACGTTCTCCAAGACAAAATGCCTTTCTGTTGCCTGCGCATGGACAAGGTATAGGATCTAAAAGCTTGTATTTTTTGGACCTGAAGTTTTGCTTCTCACCTTCCGTGGTCATTCTGCTTCTTTCCCAGGCTTGTCAGCATACCCTTTTTGAGGATGCTCGCTCCTACGGCTTCAAAAACAAATTGATCATTGTGTCTGCGGAGAGTGCCGGAAATGGGTTGTATAACTTCATTGTGCCTCTACGAGCCTACTACCGACCCAGAAAGGAGCTCAACCCAATAATGCTTCTACTTGAAAGCATGTGAGCAGCTCAGGCTGGTTGTAGGGACTTTACTATTCCTATTTATGCTAGAGGGAAATCTCATGTCTATTTGTGTTTGTGTTAAGTCCCGAGGCAGATTTTCTGGAAGCAATCTGTTGGTTCCCTATGGTGTTCTACACAGTGGGCTCCATCGACAAGTAAGGCAGCCATGGAGCTATTCTGTTTCATTTTCGCTTTGTTTCAAACAACACTTAATTTATTCTCACTACCAATAAAAACCTTTTTTTTTATTGTCATGCATCCAGCTTAGGCTTCTCCTCTCATTTTTCTCCTTAGTTTGGATAGTTTGCTGCGATGCGGAGTGACGTTTGCCAACACCATGGTGGTGGTTGACAAGGAGAGCTCTATGATTGCAGAGGAGGACTACATGGCTGATGCAAAGACTATAGTCAATGTTCAGACACTTTTCAGGTCTGCTTTTTGGCTATAATGCTATCTTGACCGAGTTTTTTTTTTTTTTTTTTTTAATTTAAATCTTACTGCTTGTCTTCCTGCTCTGTAGACTGTTTCCAGGGCTTAGTATCATCACAGAGCTCACACACCCGGCCAACATGCGTTTTATGCAGTTCAGAGTCAAAGATCACTATTCTCTGGCTCTGTCTAAACTGGAAAAGGTAAAATTCCATGACCTTCACATTACTGTATTTACTTATACATATACTGTATATATTCTTTAGTTTTTAAACTTCATTTATTTTCACAAATCAACAGTTGGTAAGAGGTTAGATTTTATCCAGCAATTTCCTGCAAAAAGTTGGATAATGTCGAAAACCTTATCAAATTCTGTGTGTGCGTGCGTGCGTGTGTGTGATCTGCAGAAGGAAAGGGAAAGGGGTTCCAACCTGATATTTATGTTCCGCCTACCCTTCGCTGCAGGGAAGGTGTTCAGCGTTAGCATGTTGGACACTCTCCTTTACCAGGTAGCTTGAACAGAACTCGTCACTCAGACTTGTCGTTCTAAAATTGGTGTCTATGGATACAGCACAATATTATCAAAACACATTTACCTGTCTGTTGTCCCCCCCAGTCTTTTGTCAAAGACTACATGATCTCCATTACCAGACTGCTGCTGGGTTTAGACTCCATGCCCGGCTCAGGTTTTCTCTGTGCTGTGAGTGGATCAGATTGAATTCTCCACCCTTTTTAACTGCAACTGCCTCATCTGACTGTACACTTTGTTTTACAGATGAAAATCACAGAAGATGACCTGTGGATTCGCACGTACGGCAGACTTTACCAGAAACTGTGCTCTACAAATGGAGATATTCCCATTGGCATTTACAGGACTGAGGCACACAAGTTTCCTGTCTCTGAGGTTAGTGTCTACTGAACCACTTCATTTTTATCTCAGCATGCACAGAGTTAATGTCTGGCTGGGACAAATGAGGCATACACATTCTGTATCAACAGCCTTTTATTTTAAAGTCATGTTGGTGCCTCAAGGAGCAACAAAGTTAATTACAGCCAACAATGCCTGTTGATTTGAACTTAAAAACACTGTTTCAAATAAATTGATGGAGTTACCTCCCTAAATGTAAAGCTCCCCTTAGAGATTAAAATATATTTTCATTTTAAAACAACAGGTTTAAAAAATACAGTAATAATAATAAATACTAGAGTTTTGGACAAGACATCATAATTATGCATGGATGACATTAAAGCTTGAGTGTATCATCATGCAGCATGTTTGTGTGTGACAGTCCCAGGTATCCATCACAGTGGAAGACTATGAGGACACCCGAGAACCCAGAGAGCCCCTGTTGTCACGCACAGGCATTCATCGGAACTCCACCTCCTCAGAGCCCATCTCCACCTCCTCTCACTCCTCGGACCACCCACTGCTCAGGAGGAAAAGCATGCAGTGGGCACGAAGACTGAGCAGGAAGGGGGGACGGAGTTCCAGCGCAGCCAAGGGAGGTGCTGGCAGCGCAGCCGAGAGAATCAGCCAGCAAAGACTGACCCTTTTCCGGCGTTCTGAGAGGCAAGAACTCAATGCTTTGGTGCGAACGAGGATGAAGCATTTGGGCCTTTCTCCAACTGGATTCAGTAAGTAACCGAGTGCCCATTAGATGAAAATACAACCTGAAGTGCATTAAATACATCTGGAGTACTTTATTTAATAATTCACTTTCCAGGCATCACTGAGAAGCTCACTCATGTGGAAAACATTTTAGAATAAATCAGGAAAAATAAAAGAACGCTAAAGAAAATGAGGTGTTCTCCTTAGACAACTACTATAATCATAACATGTTGAAAAACTGTGCAGTCCTCGAGTCCTCTTTACTCCCCCAGAGCAAAGAGCAATCAACACTGTGAGAATTACATCCAAGCCATTTACAAGCATGTGAGGATTTTGTTGCACAAGATAGTGAAAAATGTAATTTTTTTCTGAAACCTTCAGGTATATCTGCCTTCCCAAGAGGATGTTACTCAATCTGGGATGTATCCGTTGCCTGTTTTAGTTCCTGTTCTGCTCAGCTCTTCCTTCCCTGTTTTAGATGGGATGACGGACCAGGGGAACAGGCTGTCTTACATCCTTATCAACCCTTCTCCAGATACCAGACTGGAGCTGCACGACGTTGTGTAAGTGCATGCTACTAACTGTCACGGATGACGATGTAAATTTAATATAGCTTCAAAAGGACAGATGTTGACCGTAGTTCTTGGGCCCATGTGTAGGTACCTGATCAGACCGGACCCTCTCTCTCAGGTACCCAACCAGAATACCAACAGTAAGTGCAGTGCTGGACTCTCAGAGAGCCACAGGTTCGAAATGCAGGACAGCACCCATCTGTGAGGGACAGAAAAAGGATACTCTTACTGCCAAATCACTGCCAGAGAGATGGAACAAAAAAAAACAGCTGCTTCAGATTTTTGAGAAATGTAGAGACACAAAGGAATGTAGCCAGATGACCCCGTACTCTTGTATTTATGTCGGGTCACCTGAGAGGCGTCGGTCTTGCATGGACCCTTTTTTCACAGCTGGCAATGTTTTATTTATGCACCTTTTCATTTCAAAATCTGAGCGCCGCGGACACAGAAGTGCATTTAATGAAAAAGTGTAGGTATTTATATTTGTGTTCATGTGCATGTTGTGCACTGCATCCTGTCTGCAGTTTGTACGGACCGAAGTGGACAAATATGAACAATAAGCCTCTGGATCAAGAGCAAGACACAATTTTCTCGGGGTAGCCAAAGGACGTATGCTGCCTAATGAAAGTCAGAGGGTGTATTTCTGTGTCCTCCTCTGTGTCGGTGTGTTTCGTCACAATGTTGTTTAGTGTAATTACAGGCAACGCGTTAGGTCGCTTGTGTGGGGAGGCGGAGTTCTCATTAAGCCGTGTGGAAAGTTTTTACCTGTTGCTAACATGAACACACATTTGTTTTATGTTCACCAGCAGTGGAGAAATCCAAAGAGCACCAGTGTCAGTAATTTACATCCAGCATGCATCGTCGGTGCAGGGCATTTGGTCACGTTACTGTCTAGAATATTTGTATTATTGTCTTATACGAGTTCTCTTTAAACAAGCTTGTTCTGGAGTTTATTGTTCCTCTGTTTTCTTAACAATGCCTAGTCTACAGTAAGCTGTTGTGAGTTGCATGACCACCTAGAGTTTATATATCACATGCACATTTAGAAATGCAGGGGACAGAGAAAACAACTATAAATGACAGAAAAACATCTACAATAATTAAACTTTGTGATGCTTACAATGTAACTTTTTGAGAGACAAAGCTGTAGTATCAGACCAATTTATAACCTTTAGAGATTAACACTTGTTGTATTTATACGTTACTACTTTAAGTATTTAATGTGATTAAAGCTACAACTGGTATCTAAATAAACCATATCTTTGGTTTTCAGATAGGAAAATGCTTAATTTCTGCATAAACAAGCAAGTATTTTGCCTCTAAATAAAGGTTATGAAATAAAATCAGTTATTTTTAGTATAGAGACAGCTGCACCTTTTTGATAAACAAGTTCAATTGCTTATCCTTGAAATATTTTATTCAATGTGCTGCAACAATAAAAATATTTCTGTTATTACCTTTAGGTACACTTAAACTTTAGCACATGTTTTTTTGTTTTTTAAAACCCTATAAGACATATGTATAGGATTTAACTTTAACACAAATTTAGGTATAGCATGTGCCCTTCTCCATAATTATTTGGAATCGGGTTACTTTCTGGAATAAAAAAGTCTTTTGTGTATTTTAATGGTGATTGTCTCCAGGGCATTGACATTTAATCAGCCCATGACTTGAACACCACACAACCAACATGTGCTCAAAGCACAACTGTGTAAAAAAAAAAAAAAAAAAAAAAAAAGGAACCAAAAGTCAGACTGTGACATGAGAACGTGGGTGTGGCTAAACTAGACTAAACATTCTTTGGAGCCCCAGTAGAGAAAAGCAGGAACGGCCAAAGGAAATGGCAGCGCAGTCGGTGAACGTGCTGATCACAGGAGCCAACAGGGGCCTGGGCCTGGAGATGGTCGGCCAAATGGTGAAGGGCGACGTTCCGGTGAAAAAGATGATCGCCTGCTGCAGAGACCCGGATGGACCCAGGGCTGAGGTGAGTCCAGATCTCCTTTTTTTTTGCTCTTTACAATCTTTCACTGTGTCTGCAGTTCTGCTCTCTGCGTCACCGGCTTGTGAAAACAATCAAGTTACTGATTACCAGGCTGGAAATCACCAGAAATTGGTTGTTCTTTAAACCATATTTAAAAAAAAAAATGTTTCCAGGCCCTGCAAACACTGGCGAAGCAGCATCCTGATGTCATCGCGATTGTTCGTCTGGGTAAGGGTTAACTGCTGCAATATCCACCCGCACATTTGAATGGCCCACGCCCCTCACCCCCGTGACCGAGTGTTGCACAATGTGATTATTAGTTTGTATGACTGTTGTTCGACTTCTCTTTGGCAATCTCCGTCAGATACCTCTGACCTTTGTAGCATAAAAGAGTGCACCCAGCAGGTCAGCGCTCTGGTGGGGAGTGAGGGGCTTAACCTGCTGGTTAACAACGCAGGGATTCTGATCAAAACCACACTGCTGGACACCACTTGTGAGGATATGCAGAAGGTTTTCAACACCAATGTTTTGGGCCCCATGAACATGATTAAAGTAAGCAACAGTGCAACTTACAACTTAAACACTTTATCTTATCTAAAATGAAGGAAATAACTAACTTTCCTCCTGATGACCATCTTTAGGAGTTCCTGCCGTTTCTCCGCACAGCAGCAAAGGCCAGTAAGATATCGGGGATGTCCACCCGGAAAGCAGCTGTCATCTGCATTTCCTCATATTTGGGTTCACTTCAAAGCACCACGCCAACCTACGAGCACATCTCTGCAGTCCCCTATCGTATCAGCAAGGTCAGTGCAACCGTTCTGACTCACTACTGAAGTGGAACATCTCACCCACCTTCTTTACAGCCTTTCTGTCACTTTTTTTTAAGTCTGACTTGATTTTTTTGCCGCTGCATCTTCCCAGTGTGGTCTGAACATGCTAACCCTATGCGCTGCAGCAGAGCTCCAGAAGGACGAGATCTTGTTTTCTTTGCTTCACCCAGGCTGGGTGCGGACCGACATGGGTGGAGATGACGTGAGTCAGCAGTTGAAAAGAAAAAATGATCTACAGAATATTGAAGTGAAATACACATACCATCAGACACCGGGAGTGTCTGATGGTATGTGTCTGCACAGGAGCAGTCTCCTTTCTGTTGTAAAGCTTCATAGTTGCTTCAATTTTATACTCTTCACTTGGTAACTTAAGCAAGACTTATTACTTGAATGTGATAATATTTTTTTCAGCTTTTTTTGCTTCTGTGGAAATTTATTTCTGATCATTTGAAGTCCAGGGAAGTTGATTTCCATTTAAACATCTTTAAAGTCACTCCCTTGCTTTCAGACACATCATCACATTGCAAAGACACCCTAATTATTCATTTTGTTATATTGTGTTTATTTAAAGAATCCTCATCTGAGGATATTTTTTACAGACTTGAAGACCTCCCATGTTAACCTTAACCATCTGTTTCTCTCCGACCACCAGGGATTGATCGACGCCCCAGAGAGCGTGCAGGGAATGCTTGACGTGATGGCTTCAATGACTGAGGAGCATAATGGATCATTTCTGGATTATCAAGGTCAAACTGTTGCTTGGTAGAAACAAATGTCCACATCTAAACTTCCTCCAATCACTTCCGAAATAAACAAGAAATGTATCACCTCATTTTGCCTTGTTTTTTAGCAGACAGGGCTGCACTCGCACATAAATCCTCACATTCCGTTCAATAATTCCTGTATTCTCAAATCTCCCCACGAATCACCAGGTTGCACTGTTCCACACAGCCACCTTGGCTGGGCAGATTTTCAGTGGTTTGGGGTTGTTGCCATTGATGTTGGCCCCAGGGCAGAAGAAGGGGTACATCCTCTGAGTAAAGAAGTCATGGAAAGTGTAGATGTGCGTCATGCTGACAGGGTTGGAGAAGGTCACCTCTCCGGAATCGAAGTCCAGCTGCACCCTGACGCAGGTCAGCTCTCCCTCCAGATGCAGCGTGGTGCTGGGCCGCGTCATGGCCGAGTACTCACCCTCATAGTGTGAGATCATCCAGAAGCCGCCTTCAGGACAACCGGAAATGCGTCCTTTCCTGTCGATGGACTCCTTGACCACCCCGAGCATCCAGTCCGTCTTGTCGCCAACTTCCACCTCCCAGGCGTGGCGACCTGACGTGAAGCCCTCTGAGCCCAGCACGAACACAAAGTGGCCGAAGCGTTCGGGGTTGTCCGGGAGCTGCTGGAGGGACCCACTGTTGCAGACACTGGTCAGGTCGGTGGAGAGGGACAGCCAGGAGTAGGCGGTGTTGGGGTCCAGGGTGATGGGTGCTGAGAGAGCAAACAAAAACACACATTTAGTCATGGGCAGCTGCCCTGATTTGAGGTAATTTTTAAACTTACTGTACTGGACCAGTTCGGCCATCTTCTCCCAGACGTGGTACTTGAGGGAACTGACATGTTTGGCCACACCGACGAGAGCACCTGAGACCTTTTCTGGCTCTTTCTGAGGAATCTCAGCTCTGAGCAGAAAAGACCCAACCAATGAGAAGACATAAGTCCAGTCCCTCCATCAAACATCGCGGCAGAATATTAAAAAGTGGTTACCTTTTTTTTGTGTTAGCATAATTCTGAAATGATGAAAAAAAAACTTTAAGAAAAAAAAGACTTATCAGATAACTTCAGAGGAAGAATATGGAATAATCCTCCTACCTTGAGGAAGAGGGCATCGTTTAAAGCCAACTCATTCTCAATGGCGATGACGGCATGAGAGAAGGTGAGGATGCAGCTGGAGATGCCATCCGACTTCTTCTTCACCAGCTCCTTCTTCTCCTCGCTCTCCTGCTGCAGGTCAGCCAGCCGAGTCGCCTCTTCCTTTTCCAGGAACTCCCTCAGCTGCTCAAACGCCTCTTTTATCTGCTTCTCTGTGGCCTGAGTTTGACTCTAGAAAGAAAAGAGGAAAATGAGCAAATCTAAAACACTTTTCTGCTAAAACAACTGGTCGGACAACTCTGCCTGCATGTTTACACGGCAACAGAGGCTCAATTCAGCCCTCTTGTTTATACCTTGACGTGCACAGTTGTGTCATCACACTCCTGTTTGGCTTCATAGAGGCGTCGCAGGTGTTTCTTCAGAGGGATCAGCTCCTCCTTCATGGCGGCCTTGAGTGTCAAAGAAGCATGTTAGGTTTGATAGCAGGTGTGATAATGATCAGCCAGAAAAGTTAATTTTTTCTGGATGTCCTGGCAGCTAGAGAGGGAAGAACATGTCCAAAAGGAGAAAAAGTGGAGAATAGGTTACCTTGAGGTCCTGGGCGCCCTCTTCCAAGGGGCAAATTCTGTGTCCCTGGTGCTTCTTGGAGGTGTGGCACACATAGCAAAGAGCCTCAAAATCATCCAGACAGAAGAGCTTGAGGACTTCCCCGTGTGTGACACACATCACATCCACCAACTCCAGCGGCTCCCCGGACCCACGTGCTCCAGCCAGAGCTCCGGCTGCGCCCATCCTGTTCTCCTGGTCCTTCAGGAAGGTGTCGGCCACGTTCTTCAGCGCCAGGCTCACCGTGGGTTCCGTCAGGGAACACTTCCTCCTGCACACGGGGCACTCGCGCCGCGCCTTCTTCTTGTTCCAGAACTGCTGCAGGCAGGCCCGGCAGAAGCTGTGGCTGCACTTCAGCACCACGGGCTCCTTGAAGATCTCGCAGCAGATGGGGCAGGACAACTCCTCTTCCAGCATGGTGCCCGAGCGTGAGGAGACAGCTCGAGGTCGCGTGACTGACGCCACCTTGGGAGTCTGGAAGAACAAGAGCTTTCCGGGCTGAGAGGAGGCACGGGGGCGCAGCGCCATGGTCGGCTCTTGACGGCAGGGGGGCTCCTTTTGTGGCAGTCTGTTGAAGAAGGTATGCTGCCGGAACAAAGATGCACTCCTCTGTGGACACAGCAGGAGAAATCTGGGCAGTTTATGAGCAACCAGGGTTATAGATAAACAGAGAGCCGAAGAACAGGTTTCCTTCCAGTAAATAAAGGCGGTGTCACCACCCCCTCCCTGACCAGCAGCAGAGTTCTGGGAAAACCAGATGACTGCAGCCGAGACGGCAGGTACGTTTCCAGTCTGAAGTGCAAAAAATAAAAAATAAAAAAAACAGTGCCCGATCTGTTTTCGAGAAGAAATGTCGTGATAAACTCTGCCTACGCTTTATTACAACACAACCTCAGAGGGACGTTTCCAGCAAGCTGCTGGAGTTCCTAACCCTAACGCTGGGTACACTCCGCCCTGTACTACTACGGTGGAAAGAAAGCAACAAAACAAACTGAAGAAAAACTAGGTTTATATTATGTTGCATTATAGTTGGACATTGAGGAGTGTTATACAAAGCGTGATCATTTTTCCCAGTGTTACAGTGTTTGAGCATCAGTTTCACTCCAGTAAACCTGATGAAAGAAAAAAACTAGAAAGCGTCTTCATACGCAAGAGAAAGAAATAATAACAGAATTTTTTTAAGACACCTGCAGTACATCAGTCCAGACTGCTCTTCTACGAACTCACGCTTAACAAAAAAGTAACAAATGACGGCGTTTTGTCTACAAAAGTCTCAAAGTTTGACACGACTCCACTTCCTGATTCCTTCGGTAGCACAATATCTGTCACGCAGGTCAAATTCTTCATCTGTTCCACAAACTTTGAATGAAAATGGACACACACATCACTCTATATAAAAGACTAGCCATAAAAAAAATAAGTCAGCACATGCCACAGACCTGGACATCCATCCCTCCACCTTCTCAACCACACTGAGAACAACTTTGACTTAAATAATAACACTGCTTAAATAGAGGAAACGAAGACTGGAACAAGCTGCCCTTTTACGGCTCTGAGCTACGAGACAGAAAGCTACACTTCATTATGACCCATTATTATACCTGATAAAACAATTTATAAAGGACCAGCACTAAAGAAGAGAGTTGACAGAACATGCTCTGTAAAAGGGATCTGTAACAGCAAGATGGAGGCTCATGCTCCACCGTAACCGTCATCAACTGTGCAATAGCGGCGCCTCTACAGCAGTCGGTTCACTTTCCAAACGCACGTACAGTGTAGTGCAACGCAGTGCATTGTGGGGGAAATATCACATTTTTGTTTGACTGTCCTTTTTTCTCCCCCTGGACTCGTTACATTGTCGGTAACCACGACGACATGCAGGGTCACACGAGGGAATGTTGGTCAGCGTGCTCACAGTCTGAGGAAACAGAAAAAAAGCACTTTGGAAGTCATTGCGGTGCTTTTATCCTGGTGTAGCGGCGTCTTGCTCTTTGTCTGGACTCTCCTGAAGTGGCGCACTCGAAGTTAAAAAGAATAAAGCAGTATACAGGAATTAAACTAGACGGTAGTGTTTCCTAGTAGTGCTGTTCGTTAGGAAGCTCCGTGGGCCTTTTACTCCGTGAATGTCTGCAGTCACACCCGCCCGACTTTGGCATCGCCGATGGCGCCCCACACGTCGAAAACAAACTCATCGGGGAAGGCGAAGTCTCCCAGGGTCTCATCTAAGGCCTCGGCGAGCTCATCTGGGTTCTTTTTGTCCTTTCCCAGCTCAACCATGGTGGCCGCTGAGGACAGGGACAGAGGTCAGAGAACACCCAGCGCGTGCACACACACCTGACACAAATCGCTTGTGACACCGGGGAGGGCGACACACGTACCCAGCTCGCTGTCTCTGATGCCCATGTAGCTCTCCAGCAGATCGTCAACCTTCTCGATGGCCTTTTCCTCGAATGCGGACGGCTGGAGGGAACAAACACCGACACGCCGTCTCAAGGACGTGCAGCTCTGAGGAGCACTCACACAGGTATGACGGACTCACCAGCTGCTCTACAGTGGCCGGGCCTTTGGAGCGGAGCCGCAGCGTTCCCCTGCCGGTCCCCAGCTGGACTCCAGACGCTGACCTCGACCCTCCAGACCGCTGGCTGATCATGTCTGTCAACACCATTGCAACAAGGACGCCTAAACCTTTGATTTCCTCCCATCAATCTACAGACTGTTTGCATTATAACTTTAAATTAATAATACATGCAACAAAGTCACAAAGGAAATCAAAGGATGGATCACTGGATGATCATAGGAAACATGACAAACATTAATCTCAACACATCATCCCGACATGAATCTCCCTCTTTTCTTCCACCTACCGAAGGCCTTGAGAGGCTCCACCAGTTTAATGGTGAACATTTTCCCTTTAGGAAGCTCCTTTAGCATCTTGGCCACCTCATAATGCCGACTTCCAATCAGGCGATGTCCGTTGATCGACACGATCATGTCGCCCACGTTGATGACCTGGATCTGGTGAATGACGCTGCCCTCGCGGATCCTCTGCGAACAGCAAACTCTGATAAATGCTCCAGCAACTCTCCAGGTCATCGCCACTTCTGATTTCACACCTTATTCTCAACACCGATTATTTCATTGGCGGTGTCAAAGCTTTTGTTGTCGACTCTCAAAGCACAATAAGTCAATTTGCTTCAACACGTCTCACCTTGATGAAAGCGTAGCCGGCTCCATTATCGGTGATTGTCAGCCCTAATGCATCCTCTCCTTTGTAAACCTCAATTTCCTTTTTCTGTCCTTTTATGTGGGCAAAAATAAAGTCTTCTAATCCAATCTGCCCTCCCAACAGTTTATCCATGTCCACCTTGTGAGTGTTCAGGGTGCAAAACATAACCTGAGGAGAGACACAAGATATGTTTTCCCCTCTGGTTTGTGCTAACTTGCATGACCTACAGGCCAACTCACCTCTGATGGAGGGATTCCAAAGGCCTCACCGATCTTAGCGTAAAGCTCCCGCACGTTACTGAAGCCCTCTATGCGGCCCGTGGGGCTGCCATGGGCGAGCTGCGTGTGAAAGATGAGGCGAGGCCGCATGCTGCTGGGTGGTGGAGGCAGACCTTCTGATGTGGCACCTTCTCCCAGCCCAACACCACCTCCATCCAGGCCATCCATGCCAGAGACATTGAGACCCCCGCGGATGGGTTCCGCTTCCTCATTCTCAACTAACGGTGACGCTTTCTTCCTTCTTCCCAGACCCAGAGGCATAGTAGTCCAGGGGAGTACAGCAAGGGAAGGGAGGAGGCTGTTCTTGGGATTTACGTGGCAACTCTGACCAACATACAACCTTCTACCCAAAGCACTGTCAGGATGTCTGTTGTTTACGTAAGAGTAATTAGATGATCCACAGGTCCGTCTAAAAAAAGGTACCTCAACCAGGTGTGTTCCTGAATCCAAACATCAGAGCAGCTTCCACAGTCGACCAACCTCTGCAAAAGACACATATTCTTCATTGTAACACCTTGAATTAAAGATGTACAGCTGCTTCACACGGGCCATGATAGATGGTGTTAGCTGCTAGCTATGATTTAAAATTTGGATATTTATGTCACTTCTGACATCCTAAACAGACATTTCACGGGTGGCTAACAAATTAGCATGTAGCTACTCGTACGAAAAGCTAATTAAAGGGGGAGCTGTTAATCTCTCTGTAGTTAATTACAGCATGAGTGTTTAAACAGAGCTGAGGTGTGTCTGCTATCTTGGGCATAGTCGGTAAATAAGAACAGAAAAGAAGGGTGGAGGCCAGCCAATCTTACCGGGGACTTTTAGCCAAGTGTCGCTAGCTCTCCAGCTAATTTAGCCTGCTTGCATGTAATGCCGTCAGTTTAAAAAAAACAACAAGAAGAAAAAACAAAACAAAACATTCGAATTTCTCTGCGAGAGTAAGCCCGACAATCTTTTGCCTTTCCGTGACTGACAAGTCGACCTGGTCAGACTGATGGCAATTTAAATAATGTATCGATGTGTCGGTATGCTACTGTACAATTTAGCTCTGCAGCAGCCCAGCAGGGCGGAAGTGTGACGCATTTAGGTTCATTCGGAAACCACAAATTCTAAGGGGAGGAATTGTTTGATGGTTCGCTTGGTGGCAAAAGAATGGATTTGGAGATTGAGTGACGAGAGCGCTTCTATATTGCTTAATTTAAATGAAACCGTATGTTGACAGACATGGTGTTGACTGTAATATAAATAAAAAAACTTTGTCAGTCAATTTGCAGAGTTGATCTAAAGTGACGTTCCTGACATTCTGGAAATATTTATGGAGCAAGTCATGGAGTGCATGTTTTTTTTAAAAATAAAAA
>BJFM01001804.1:142870-163009 GCA_016586285.1 Arothron firmamentum | reverse complement strand
AATATTAATATTCCATATGATGTGATTCATATGGTTCCATATGGGAAAATCCAAGAAAACAAAAGGACATCACACATATTTATTAATCTGAACAGTCTTAAGCATGAGTGATCGTGAGAAAAGCACAGCCACCTCTATATAATTCAGTTTTGGACAAAAACTTCACGGGAAAGCCCAGCAGCATGAAACTGCAGGCAGAGCGGGTCACGTGTAAACGCGCTCATACAGATGTCGCAATTTGCCCGCTGTGGTTTTAAATGATTGCCTCGGAATGCCGGCGACGCTTTCTGCGCAGCGCTCACTCAGCCGACAGCCTGCGAGCCGCCTGTCCGCAGACGTGCTTCCAGAAGGATATCATACCGTCTAATTGCATAACTATCTTTATAACGCGCACTCGCCCATTTCAGCTGGGCTTTGGTCGATGGCGCCCTGAGTGAAAAATTACCTGGTGTGCGACTGCGTGTCCAAGACCCAGCATTGGAGCACAAGAGCGCACTAAAGCCCGCCCCGCTCCTGGGAGAAGAGCCGCTTGTATGGCAGTTACCCATCGCGCCGCATTTCGCACAAGTTAGACACGATCGCGAACCTCCCCGTTTCACCGAGTATCTCTGCTGAATCGAGGTTCACACAAAAGAAATCGTATCTGCATCCAGGGCTGTCATGCCCCCATATGATTCGTAATTCTCGCATGCGGGAGTACAAAAGGGGTCGATGGGAGGCGTTAGGGGTTTTTCTTAAATTTCCTCCAAAGTGCGCATGTAGTTGGGAGCCGTAGACCTCGCCATTGTGTCTGTGGCTGCGGAGCGCTCGACGGGGCCGAGTCACGGTAAAGCACAACAATACGGAAACCAAGTAAAGTCCCCCGATACAGCCGCACAGCACGCCGATCAGAGCGAGCGCCCCTCGCCTCGATCGAACAATCCACTTTGACTTTGCTACATGCCAAAGATGTAGATGTACGGCATAAACGACCGTTCAGAAGGAGCAACGCGGATGTGTCCGTTATCGGACACGTCAGACCAGACTTGACCCTCGCTTTCAGCTAAACCTGGCTGACAATCCATGTGAAGTACTCTATTCAAAGTACCCACGAGTAATGATTTTTAATAACGATGCGCACGCCATTGAGAAAGCCAAGTCAATTTGATCTCAGCTTAACCCAGATCGGATAGAGCATCCGCCAGCTAGCGCAACGAACAGTTTGCTGTCGCTTTATGTTAGTTCAAGTCTCACGGTGCACTGCTACATATGAGGTGGGACATACATTTCATCGAAGCGGCCTTTCTTAAAATATAGCCAAGAAATAGTTTTCAGATATGGGGAAGTGAAGACATCACCGCACGGGACGAAGGAGACCATAACCGACGACACTGCATTAGACGTGACCGTGCTCGGCTGCGTGTCCGAAAATGGATTCACGGCTCTGACTTTATGCACTGCGTCGGCGGTATTCCAACAGTCGAGAAACAGACTGTTTGATTTCATGACGTCAATATAATTTGATGTTGATTATATTCAAACGTCGATTTATTTTTTTTTAATAGGGGAAAATGGGCACATCTTAAAGTCAAATACATGGACTGATTTGTCGTCGTAGGCAGACAAAATGCATGGCTGGACGTGGGTCTTTTTGTCCGGCACGTTTGTCTTTATTTTCCTCGAAAATATAATCATCAACCCAGAAAGGTCCCAACGTCCCCCATAGGGCTCCTATATCCGCGGTGTTTGAGACTTTTTCCCTTCACCCACTCCCACATTTGCATTTCCGTTAACGAGAAGACATATTTCCGGTTTCAACTTTCAAAATAAACCTTACATAGTAGTAGACATCAGTTACAAGTATTATTTTGAAGGTACGTTTGCCCAACTTCCTCCCAACTGCCTCTCGCCTCCTGGTACCTTGACAGAGCCCCCTCCCTTTCGCGCAACGCTGAGTTTGGGGCTCGAAAAGCGCTTTCTGTTGCCGATAATGGTGGCTCGCTTTATTGCAGACGGGCAGGGCGACGTAACTTTTCCCGTCATGCATTCAAACGCTTGCACCACCGGTTAAAAGTGTTTGACAATCGACGCCGTGATGCCAAAATGTTCCACACACCGAGTACGCGCGCACCTTCTGTTTTTTTTCCCCGTCTCCACCTCGCCAGCGCTCGACCGAGGTTCCAACCGACGCTCCCCGTCTGCGGCAGTTTTGGATGCACTTGCAAATCACTTCCCTCCCCACTCGCCATTTACAAGCAAAATACGTTCATTTTTATGTTTTACAAACCACTCAATAATCATGCCGACCGTTTACCACCCCCCACCCCCCAAGTTAATGTGGCACAGATGTGGTCGCGCAACGAGATGTAAGGTCGTTAAACATGCTTTCTGGCATCAGCCTCGACATACCTCCAAATCCTCCTCGTCCTGGTCAGCAGGACCGACAGCGCTGTCCCCATTGCTCAAGTCCGAATGACTGGCTTCTTCTACTGTACTCCTTCTTGCAGCCGGTAACGCTACATCGTCTTTCTTTCTGCTCCTCCGCTGAACCTTGGCTGCGTTGCGGTATGAAATAGAACCCTTGTAGTTAACTTTCAGCACGGTTTGTTCCTGAATCAGTTTTTCTAGTTCCGCGCAGGTTCGGTCTGGCTCGGACCCGTGTCGTCTCCGGACCATTCGGCAAATTCTGTCCAAGTCTGGCCGGGCTTTGCGCGAACGCAGCGAGTCGATAGTGTCGAGAATCCACTCACGGTACTTTGATTCGGACATCTTTTTTTGCTCGGTCGGCTCGTTTTCTTCGTTCTTACCTTGGTGCGTCAATCCTGGACGCTAACACACGGTGTTTTTCGTGAGCCGCGGTCCGAGCCCAACTGAGAAGCGGAAACCTCGCTGTACGCCTCCTGCGTTTGCGTGTGCGCTTAAGGTGGACTGACCGAGTTGCAGCCAAAAGTTTCACTCAAGTAGGATTTTAAGGTGGAATTTGCAGTCCTGGACGTGAACGTGCCTGAGTTTTCAGGCCCATGTCTGCAGAATGTGGCCCCTTTTTACCCAGCAGCTCGAAGTTAATCACTTAATAATAAGCCTGACCAATTAAAAAGTAACATGCAATTTTGATGCAACGGTTGGAAAACCGTTGGTTTGTTGGTCATTGAGTGCTGGTCGAATCAAATTATACCAACGTATTTATGTTCTTCGACACAGTTGTGTCATCAGTGGTTCCTAAAAGAAAATTAGGAAAGCAGCACTAATAAACGTTCAATTTAATGTACAACTGGCTCCGGAAATCAATCTTTTGGATATTTTCCGTTTTATTCCACGTTAATCAACTGTATATTTTCAGTGAGTCTTTTAATTTGTAAACTGGAGGTTAATGACTTGGTAATTTTTTAATTCCAATACATTTTTATCTATCCTTTGATTTTGCTTTCTTTGCCTGTCAACAGTATGGATCACCCGAGTCATTCACAGTGTACAGATATTTAAATCCATCTTCTGAATAGATTTGCACTGCAGATTCAAATATTCTTGAAAAGGGCTGGAATCTGTCATAATTGATGCAGTACTGTGACAGGTTGAATACAGTACCAGATTACTCACCAACAGCCACAACTAAAAGGAACATAAATACAGCATTCTCTTGCAATAATAAATAAGTAAGGAAAAAAAACCTGATTCTGTGATTCGAATAAGCCTAAAGCGGTGAATAGGCCTCAGGACTTGCACGCCGTAAAATACGGTGACAGTGTGCAGAATACAGCAAAGAGAGCTCACACAGACCCAGACACATGAGTCTTAACAAGCAAAAGTTTATTGGAATGATACATTTTGCAAAATATTACTTTATGTGTGTGTATGTGTGTGTGTGTATTTTTAACATACTCATTGTTTTCTAAGGGTATCTGTCAAGTTCTCCAGTTAAGACTGTTCAAGGCAAGGATATACAGTATTGTTTCCCAAAAGGTACATTAGACTACACAATCACTGTACCCAGGTCGAGAGGAAAAGATTGTTCAGTTTTTGCATTTTTTTTTTTGAAAATACAACTAGAAAATATGAACACAAAGCATCTTGGATGTAAAAAGTGTTGAGTCTGAATGAAGAGCATCAGGATGCTGATGGAAATAAAAGGCAAACACATGAGAAAAACCTCAAAATTAGTAAAAAGCAGCCGATAGAAGCAGACTGAATACAGTCATCAAGATGTTCCTTGTGGGGGAACTGAAATGGGATCGAGGGGCTGTGCCTTAAGAATATAAATACAAGATATTAAATGTGCTCTCTTGAAAGCATTACATTGCATCTTAAAAATTTTAAATAACTGGTGGAGGTCAGTTCATCAGATGAGCGAATCAGGTGTACTGTGTGCTTCACAATTGGTAAAAGACTGTACAAGATGGTCTGTGATTGGTTATACTGTTCAGTGCGATTGTTGATTAAGTCGAGGGGTTAAAAGTCAATTAATGTCCAGGAGATGCAACATAAACCAAGCTTAGACGATGCACACTCCAGTTTTTTTTTTTTTTTTATAAGGATGAAACAACAACACGTTACGACATTCGAAAAAGGTTCCTGCATTTATCTCTGAAGATAAAGCCAACATTGCTCCAGGAACCTTCTGAACTCAGAAAACATTCCAAAAAACAAAATTAAATTAAATTTAAAAAATCCAATGTTACAAATGCTTGAGGACAAAAAGTCTGATTCTCTCAAATTTTCTATTAGATGAACAAAGCCTAGCACCTAGAAACTAAAAGGTGGGGTGGATGGGGGACAAGCATCCTTCATCAACCCAAAACACTTTTTCATATCAATAAACCAGCAGTAAGTTTTGGTCTGTGATTGTCTTGCATCCACAGAAATAAACTTCAAAACAGGGCAGCCTCCTTATTTAATCTACTATGTAGAAAGCTCTTAAATGGAAAACAAAGACAGACACTGGGCTGGACAGCAAATCAGTCTGCAGGAAGTACAGTAGATGTGGGGTATATACAAGAGAAAAGAAGGATGGGGAGGAGCTGATGAGTTTAGTGGCAATCATCAGAAACCTGTCGTATTAAACACAGATGAATCCAACGCTGGGCCTCGTTCCACCGTCACAATCAAGGCGCCCAGGAGCTAATTTAATAGTTAAGTCTTATTTAGGACGTCAGCAGAATAAAGAACAATGATCTGTTTTCTTTAAAAGTCATATTGTACAAAAATAACATGCACACTTTATTGAAATATTTTGCTACTTTTTTGCTTATTAAAATGCACTACCTTCGCAATTACACAAACAGAAACCCTGCAATATGGTCAGCTTGCAAATTTGGCAGGATTTATATTTATTTATGCGATCTTGATTCAGTTTCACAACGACGTGACAATGTTGACTTACATTATCTCAGGAGTGTGACCACAATGTTCATTACTGCTAAATCAGTTTGTTTTTTTCAAACTCGCCTTTGACCGCTTACTAACACATGAGCAGATAAAATAAAAAGGAAAAACTGATCACAGAGGATTTTAAAGTGGTTCAGCTAAGCAAAAGACAGACTCGCAGGGTCACCACGAGTACCTGTCTGAAACCTCCTATGATAAAGGACTTTGAGTCTGATCAGACGTCGCTGCTGCTTCAACCTGGAGCAGTGAAAGCATCTCCTACCCAATAATCACACCTCAATAAGCAGACACGGATAGGTGCCGAGGGTTTCAAGCTTTCAACCAAACAGGCACAAGGGCTGATGTCACCATGGCCAAGGCTCTGCACGAATGCTCCCAACACAGTTTTCCAACCGGCTGGCGTTGTGGTAGGCACATCCGAAGGACTTGGTATTGCTTGGACAGATTCAGGGTGAAGAGGTGGAGGGGGAACCAGGAATGAAGATACAACAATCACTCTCAGAAAAAAAAGAAAAGAAATATTGCCCAGAAAGAGGGCTCATTCAAAAGGAGCCTAGCAGATTCAGTACCTTAAAAGAAAATGCCTCAATCTGCAAAGACAGAAAATTGCGTTGTTAGACCATCATAAAAATACAAATATATGACAGCAATGACATATGTGTCTTCTCCTCTTGCCCCTGCCACAACCACTAAACCAGGGATAAATAAAATGAAAAGTAACAGCTGAGAAAAATTCTGAAAAGGCAACACTGCTGGTTCTGCTGGAGCTTTCTTTACTTTTCCTACCATTCGACTGGAGAGGGGGAGTTTATATTGTTTTTGCCAAATAAGCAAGTTAGCAGTCCGTCTTATCAATAACTTTCATCTGACCCCCTTTTTACTTTCACAAAACCAGATTTCTTAACTCTCTGCTGCTCATAGAGGGAACCTAAAACTCAGCAAACTCCTTTGCACATTTCTCTGTGAAGGAAACTCGGATTTCCTCTTCATCGTAGTCATCAAAGTTGCTTGTGTCACCAGGGCCTTTGCACTTAGGAATAAAGGGAGCTTCCACCTATAAGGTACAAAGAGAACATGTTGCCCTTCAAATTAAACAGGAATTTATGCTAACATGCATTTATATGTATGCAATTACTCAGATATTTATCTATGAGTATATAATTTGACTAATCAGTTGATTTTACTGGGTTCTACTTGTGTACCATGCTTCCATGTCTTACCTTTCTCTGGTAAATGGCAATCCAGTCAGTGGTGGCAAACCACTTGTGGCCCTTGATATCATTGACTCCATTCCTGAGGTTGCCAAAGCGCTTGGTCAGATCCACTTGAAGCAAATTTCTCAACAAATCCTTCAGGTCTGAGCTGAAGTGAGATGGGAAGCGAACCTGTGAACAGTAAAAGCAGCGTTTGTGTGTGTTGCCAAGTTCACCAAGAAACCAATTCAACTTCTCCAAGGCTCTAAAATAATGGCTGCATTCAGACAGGCATGCAAAGTATCACTATTTTAATGGGATTATCTTTGTAGGTTTTCAACTTACTTTCCCCGATACAATCTTCTCATAAATTTGAATTGGCTGGTCTGCAAAGAAAGGAGGATAACCAGCAGCCATCTCGTATATAAGCACTCCCAGAGCCCACCAGTCCACAGCTTTATTGTAACCCTGGAAAAGATGAAAGAAAAAAGGGGTAATGTTCTCTATTTTTCTTGCTGAAATGGTGATTAAACCTTGAATGCTAGTACATTCAAGGTTTAATCAAGGTTTGTGAAACAAAAAATACAGACAATTACTGTGCTTTAATTACTGTGAGCCTAATTCTTAGACTTTGATGAAAGACGTCAGGGCACATGAAGGTGTGTTGTACTTTCTAACCACTGCGGGGCGCTGTAGAGCTGTAAGATTTAGCTTCAATGTGCACATAAAATCTTGAAAAAGAGATTATCCTGTTTTGGATTTATCATCAGATGTGCCAGAATGGATTATTCTTCCCAAGTTGGATTACAAAGCTTCTCAAAATGAAATTACATCACAACCAAGCACACATGGTGTGGTTGATCTACAGCCCGGGTATTAATGGGTGTCACCATAGAAAAAATAAAAAACACACACAATGTCTGTGTAAATTTTTCAAAATGAATGGCTAAAATTTAGTTACACTTGGTTCTCAGATCTCCTCGGTTCCACTCCTTATGATTTGAACCAAGCACTGACCTTACTAAGGATAATCTCTGGTGCTAGGTACTCAGGTGTCCCGCAAAGCGTCCAGGTTCGGCCCTTCACCCTTTTTGCAAAGCCAAAATCTGTTACCTGGGAACGAGAACAGACACCGCTGCTGAAAGTGCACTAAGTAACTAACTATCACAGTTGGCTAAGAATTCACCTGTATGTAACCTTGCTGGTCAATAAGAAGGTTCTCCGGCTTCAGATCTCGGTAGATGAGATCCAGTGAGTGAAGGTATTCAAAGGTCAATACAATCTGGGCTGCGTAAAAGCGGGCGTGTGGTTCACTAAAAACAAGTCACACAATATATACACTTAACTGGCGGGTAAGATTATCATTAAAAATAAAAAATACACACAATGACATCATCTTACCTGAATCTACCAATCCTCCTTAAATGCGAGAACATTTCCCCCCCAGGTACATACTCCATTACCATATAGAGATTACTGTTATCCTGCAGAGGTAGATGAAGTCTTACTTGACAAGCAAAGCACACATACAAACTGACAAAATGAAGGATGAATCCATACCTTAAAAGAGTGTTCCAGGCACACCAGAAAGGGGAAGTTGACAGCTTGAAGGATACGCTTCTCGTTAAGTGTGTGTTCTATCTGCTTCAGCTTCACTACCTGGTAAAAGAGTGATGAACTGATCAGTACAGCCAATAATTATTTAATTGAAAAATCCTCAATTTATCCTCAGCTCAGACGTAGATATTATTCAGTATGTACATTTCCTCTACTTTATTTTGTTGATGCTAGAGAGGTGGTGTATAAAATTCAACCAGGTTTATAGTATGGAAGGAAATATGGGAGAGACGACTACGGATTATCTCAAGAATTTGATATCATGCCAGGCTAATTCAAAAATGGAAAGCAAAGACGAACGACACTGGCCACAGGCTTTAGAAGCAATTTGTTATTTTCCCATTTATGGTGAAGGAAATGCTATAGGAGCTGAAGGAAAATGTATAATAAAGAAAATGCAGGAAGCAACAAAAATAACATTCACTCATTCAAAGATGAAGGGGTAAGTAATGTTCCCAAGACCAAATCAAATATATGTTTTTTATCAGACATTAGGGTATTTTAATTAGACTAATGAACCATGAGCTGTAAAATAAGATCATGGAATAGAGCCCCTGGAAGCTGAAGCTGAGATAAATATATCTATATGTTTTTTAAATACTAAAATACTCTGCCAGTCTTTAGATACAGCAAAATTACATTTAAACAAATATTTTATTGGTGACCATCCTGGCAATTAGTTTTGGCCTAAATTGAAAACAGACAGCTAACCATCACCACAGAATAGCTAATTACAGAACACTTATTTTATGGTCCCCCCCATCTCAACTTGCATGGGGTTATTTCATTAAAGGTGAATTTTCTTGCCTAGACAAGGCATATAAGTACTAAAAGGTCCACAGGTAACCCCCACAATTATCTCTTAAAAGGCTTTTATAAGATTTATCACCAAAGAAGCTTTTAAAAAAATACCGAAAGTTAGAAGATCCAGAATAAAGAACTGAATCTCAAAAGTTTGGTACCTTCTGTTTGTCAAGTATTTTCATGGCAAAATGTTGTCCCGTCTCTTTATGTTTGACCAGCATGACTCGACCAAACGAACCAGTTCCTAAGGTCTTCAAACGGTCAAAGTGGTCCAATGCCGCAGTTTGCTAAAATGTGTAAAAGTCATTAAAATAAAGCATATTAAACTTAAAAGCAAAGGAAGAAAACATTTATAGCTAATAAATTACAAATGAATTTACTTTTTCGGTATTATCAAAGCGACCCCTGTATTATTCAATAAAATGAAATTCAGACATCCCCAGCAGAGGGCGCCACTCCAAAATACGCCTCAATTATTCGTCCCACTAGTTTTCTCGTAGGTATTAATAAGCACTGGCAATAATACCAGTAATAAAAATAAGCTTACTTTTGCATTAAAACAATATTTAAGTCTTTCTTTAACTCTCACCTGTGCTGGATTCTCCCATTTTTTCAAGAAATCTTCTTTGGCTTTGGCAAGAAACTCTTTCACTGAAAATAGAAACAAAACATATACTGATCAGAGATGCTCCAACATTTCAGAAATAATCTCAACTCTGGTGTGCAATAGGAGCAACTGTCTGTGCCATACACACATTATATGACGTTACATGTAATCATGAAATGTGACGCTGCGGTGATGATCAATTTTGGGTGCACTGATGCCAGACTGACTAATGTAATTAACAATCTTCACAAAAAGGACACAGCCATATGCTAGTGCTTGTTTAAGGTTAGGCACATATCATACATATGATATTTCCATTGTTCTTGCTGGTAACTCGAGTAAAAACTAATCATAGTAAAGCTTCTGAAGAAACAGCAACATTTTCACCATGAAGTAGCTTTGTATGGGACCCAAACATGTCCTAAATGTATTGTACACAACCAAAACCCGGATATGACAGGGAATAAACAGTTTTGATCCTCAATCCAAACTAAACCATGGCTGCAATGTGGGGGAAAAATAACTAACTTAACAATTGAATTGCTTTGTGATTGACTGAAGTCAAACTAAATCACATAAAAAAAATTATCAAAATCTAACAATGCAGGATCAGATATTTTGATAAGGCCAGTATAAAAACCACTAATATTACCCGTTACAGTATGTGATCATTTATCACCTCCTCTGTGGGCACATGCACGTTCAAAAAAACTATAAGTGACTGAATACATTTTCTTTTAAACCAGCCATTAGGAACCAAGCTCAGAACACGTACACGGCCCGTGCAGCACCCTGAAGTCTGGGTGTTTGGATCTGTGGTTTAACACTTTGCTCTGCAGGCTTTGATGCAGCAGAGGATTCGCTGAACTGAGGGAAACTGATGTTTCGCAACATGGTGAAGCAAGGAAAAATAAAATGACATTAAATGATCTAATATTGTTGATTAAACTCATGACATCAGACCTTATTACCAGCCTGTTCTCCTGTCCCTGCTGATTTCATCACTAGTGCTACAAAGAGAAATGACTGCAGTTAGCCGCACAAGTACACAAACAAGGCATGTATTGTACCTCAGAAAACCCTCATTTTCACAAATCGGATGATCACTTTAAAATCGATGTGGCGTAATAAATTGGTCTGAATGCAGGTTTAATGTGAAACTGCGGTGCCTTTAGAGAGCAACTACACATACAGCATGCATGAAGTACATATCATCATACAGGAAAGAAAACGAGACAGGCCTGTGAACAGATTTATGTTGCTTGTCAAACGAAGTGGTGATTATTGTTGCCCTGAATGTTTATGAGACTTATCATCGAGCTTTGTGGGAACGTATAGATAACTAGTCGTTCCTCTTTGTTATCTCCCCCGTATGCTTGCTTTCATGATGACAGCTACCAGCAAGTGCTCTGCTTTAGACACAAAATGTCTGTTTTTCTAAGGAGTAATAGTTAACTAATCAAACATTACACAAGTACAACACATCAAGGCTTCTCTTACAAACACTAGTAATTAAAATGACAAAAAAGCCTGATCATAAGCCAACTAATGTGAGTTCCTGTGAATTCTCCAAAGACAATCTCCTCCAACAATGGGATGGGAGACAGCCAGCGTGAATGGCAAAGTTCACATAAACATGTTGAGAGCGCTGCTGCTCCCACAACTAGCAACTGAAGCATAATGGTCAACAGGGAGGAAACATTTCCTGTGAAAGCTGCTCAGCTGAGTTATGCATGTAAAAGCCTGTCGCTGGTATGAAGAAAGATGTCTCACAGCAGTAATGACGAGGCTGCAATGGTTTTGTCTACCTGCAGGTCATCGACAAAGACTCAGTCCAGCAACTTCCGAAATTCCTTACCATCTGGGATGACTATAGGTATCTCGGGTGCTGCACCATCTGCTGAGCGTGACCCTGATTCACTTGTGCGCGAGGATGATTCCCTCTTCCCTGCATGTCTTCTGGAGCTCTTCCTGTCACACATTAGCTCTGCAAAGTCTCCCCTATTCTTCTTCCTTTACAGTCACTGACTCATGACCTGTTCGCTCCCTCTGAGAGCACTGCAGCCAGATCAGAAGCCCCAGTCATCCGCAATAACCAGACAAGAGTACCCACTGACTGGGTGTCCGGGGTCGTTCCTGCAACTGCCGCTTTGCCGGGGACCAAGTTCAGAAAGAAGCCATCACATCCACAGCATACATTGGAACTATCTAATTTAACCTGTGCAGCAAAGCTCACTCACACTGGTCAATTGGACCCTTACTTTGGTTTGTATCAATATTTATTCTGTGCAAAGTACTCTCTGCTGTTCCCTCCCATGTCAAACACACACACACACACACACATATATATTGATCTAAACAGGAGCATAATAACCAGAGGGAGGGGTGTAAAACACTAGCTGCTATATCTTAATTAACTATCAACAGTCATATGCAACTGCAGAAAACCTGTTCCCAGCTAGATTAACCAAGAAGATGTCACATCTGTAATGAGAAACCATCGGAGATGATCAGTGTGATTTCAAAACCATTATCATGCCCGACACTGACTAAACAGAGCATGCAAACAGGAATGAAAGTTTTTCTGAGCCCAAATGAGTCCATGGAGTGCCAGGGTTGAATTGATCTTCTTAAAAATCAATCCCACATTTCTCCCCGAGGCTTTGCTGACGCAGAACAGAGGGGTGATATTAGGGCAGGCTGACCGACATTTAACTGTGAAGCGCGCCAAATAAAGTCTCAGTCTAAATCAGGCCTCGTTCAAAGAGCAGAAATTCCCATGTGATGGAGCAGAAAACAGGAGGGGAGGAAAACATATGTATGAACAATTGCCGTGTAAAGGTGAGAAATAACTGTTTTTCTTTATTGTACCCCAGGTACAGGCTTTTGCTGTTCCGTTATATAGACTTCCAGCTGGACCTGAGGACAAAGACAGCTTTTCAAAACTAACAGTTATTTGATACTGTTAGATTTAAATATCTGGCTTTGTAAACATTAATGGAACAGCAAGTATGCGTTAATTGTTAATTTCTATTTCGCAAAGTTTGGCTTTATAGGTCAGGCATTGAAAAATCAATTTCAGACAAAATAATTGGGAAATTCAGGTCCGCAGTTCAGACTTTTAATGCGTTTTTAAATGTTCTTTAACTAAAGTTTGAACATGTTTATGATGGCAGTGATGCATGAATTATAATTACAATGAGCTGAGCAGCAATTTTACTTTATCCAGCTGTGTGAGCAAAATGGGCACAGACCAATGCATTCAGGCTCCTCCCGGGATTAATTATATCTTTTCCAAAGAGAAATCCAAACCAATTCTGTCACTTTGGACTGGTATCAAATTACTGCTGGTACCTAGCCCTCCAGTCCACTTGATGCACATGAAACAAGGGTCCGCTGCAATTTATGGACATGCACCTGTTTGTCAAATCCAGCAGATTGCTGCTGTAATATTTCACAAACTATAATCTGGAAATGGCCTGCTTAAGTATTTTTATTCCACATCTTGTTTTGAATCTGCCACCAATTGCATGAATGCAATAAAGTTTCGCTGTGGATGTTCTTTATAATGTTTATATAATATATATTTTTATAATTCAGTTATGGTTCACAACGGGTGCTTGTGGTGGGTGTTATGAATAGTGTCACCAATCCGGCAATTTAATTAAAGTTATACTGTTCACAACTATAATCCAGCAGGACCCTAACCCATGAAACTAGTTTGCAGCTACAAGCCATTCCATAAGCTGTCATTTACTGTGTCTGTTCTGTAGTTTTAAATGAGAATTAGTAATGTGTGCTGCCACAGAAAGCTATTAAACAATGTTCAGCTTTTTAAATGTATTTTTGCTGCAATAAAAAAGAGGAGAAATGTTTTGTCAAGTCGCAATGGCGCAAAAGGACACTGTCAACAGTATAAAGTGTCAAAACTCAAAATACAATTTCTCACTGCAATCTTAAATTTACAGTAATTTGCTCTAATGTAATCTGTTAGGCCATGACAGCATGTTTCAAACTCTTACAATGTATAAACTGACAAACTGTACCACAGTAGAAATCTTCTGGCCAATCTGGACCCATCAAACTAGCATGCTAGTTAACCAAATAAAGGAGTAAGGGGATTGACATTATAAGCTTGTAGAATATTGCCTAAAATTGGAGACAGAAAATGATCAGCAGTGCAAACAAAAACCTTAACATGTTAAAGAAACCAGCTGTGTGCAGAGCAAAAATGTGATCCTGACATATTTACAAATACATGAATTGCACTTTGGCAGTCGGCTAATTTATTTTACAGTGTGACCAAAATTACCGTACTCCTGAAAATAGATGGCAAAACCCTGATAACCTTGTCAGAGCCCAATTGTATGTCTCTTATTATAAATGTTTGATGAAAGAAATTAAAATGAGATAATATGCCGTATTGCAATGGATAGCTACTTGTATTTTATATAGGAACAATGGAAAGATACACACTGAAAGTGCTGACATAAACAGCAACAACATCAATGTCTGTCAGTAGAGATCAACAGATATGTTGTTAATTGTGCAGGGGTTTTCCTCACTCCATTGTTCATTAAATATTTAATAGTGTGCACCAAAACTTAAAACTGATGCTCCCATTCAGTTCTACGACAACTCACACCAGCAGCAGACCTCTAGCTCCTCCTGTGATTGGTCACATCTGCCTTATCCACCATCTGTGTCACTCACAGCAGACCCAGCTCGCTGAAACAGCCTTCCCACCAGCCTGTGAATAACAGACATCATACATGGCAGAGGACAACGGCCTCAAAGCACTGAAAGAAATCCAGGCGTCTATCCAGTATTGATGTGTTTACTCTGAAGGGCTTTAGAGGTGACAAAGAACTCTGCAGTTCTTAGGGTGGATCTTCCCTGTCCCCTTACTTCCTGCTGTAGCTCAGTGTCTGTCCACTCTGCTTCCTCTATTGGGTTAAAACAACACTGCAGTTAAAAGGAAATATACCCTTTAGATACGAACACAGAGTGATTCCATTTTTCTTAGACGCCAGAGAAAGCTTCTATTTTATCCTTTAAATTCTCACTGCTCTGAGGAAAATTGCACTGCTGTGTGCAGTGGACACCCACATGAGAGGGACAAGAAGCACGGTTTGTGTATAAATACACGGATATCCTCCATAACTTCTCTAGTCACAGGCCGTGTTACAACGGTTACTGGTGCCATGTTAATAATGCAAAGGGGCAGGAAGCCATACTTCACAGATACTCACTACCAGCAACAAGTAGCTGATGCTCATTTTGCAGATACCATTACAGACTTTGCACAGTAACAGCATTTACTGTGTCCTATCATGGCAAAATGGCATTGAAGAGAGAAATCCAAACACTTCCTATTTTCCAGAATCACGAAGGAAATAGATTCACTCACTAAGTTTCGTCTTAGACAATGGCATATGCATTTAATTATTTTTTGATGCCCTTTTTATGGAATCAAAGTATCTCTCTCTGTTATATGTTAACATGAGCACACACACAAAAACACACACAAGCACCCTTGTTCTAAATGCTGCTATCACATGATATTCAAGAGACTCTTCAACACCCAAGTCTCTCCCTGCAGAGGATCACCCTCATGAATCATATGATCCTTTCCTAGTATTTTTCCTTCTCTGATAAAAGCCAACTTGCTTCTGCTCGCTGTCAGATTGTGAGAAAGCTGAGATCCATGGTGCATTAAGATTTAACCACTTATCCAGTGAGTGACCGAGAAAGTAATAAATAAACCTTCTAAATGGGGGCATAATAATCGTTTAAAGAGAAGGTACAAAAAAAAAAAAAAAAAAAAGTTTGAAAACACATGATCGAGAAAGAGACCTGTGATTGTTGTATAACTTGGTTGTTGTTGGTACCTCTGAATATAACCTTGGGCTTGTCATCACGAGTTTTCCCACATTATCAGTGGAGATAATGAATAACATCCCCCACTGTTCACGCAAGATGAAAAGATGCCGTTACAGCGTTAAACCATTTTCTATAATTTATCAGTTAAAACGTACATTGTAGTCAGCCATGTAAAACAGAATCATTTAACCGGTTTAGAATGGATTGATGTAAGCGGCATATCGGTTCAGTGAGGGGAGCCTTCGGGAGACGGGAAATAAAACTGGTTTTAGAGAGGTCAACTAAAGAATTTAATGATGGCACGAAACCGCTTGTTGCTCACAGTTGCTACAGGTACAAAAAAAAAAAAAAAAAATACTCACCACTCTCCATCTCATTGCCCTTCTTTGTGGTGGGCGTGTTGCCCATGATGGCAAACTGATTGTGGAGTCCTTTGACTCGGTCTAAACCTTCTTTACTAGTCAACGAGTGACGCTAACAGTTGCACTGCTAAAACAGCTGCTAGGAGCGCTAAAGTTGACAACCAACTACTAGCTAACAGCTACCATTATTGAATGGCATGCGAAAATCTTTCTCCAACGCTTTTCCTCCGAGTTCTGCGTGAACTCCAACTAAGCAAACAGCTATATTTAAATGCGAGGTTAACGCTAATGCGTTAGGTTAGCCTGCCCAGGCTATGACAGTATCTACTTTACAGAAGATGGCCAATTAGCTTTGCAGTGTTAGCGTCCCCAAGCAAGACGTTGGAACCCAAGGATCAAGACGTCAATCGACGGTCTTCAATGGCAAAGATGTCTTGATTGGTCCAAATTGTAGTCCAAAACATTGAACTGATCGTCGAAAGTCGTTTCCGTCTTTCTACAAAACAAGCTAATGTTAGCTTTTAGCGTCCCTCGCAGCAGTCGTATGCTGGCCTGAAATAATCAGGTGTTCGGTTTGGTCAAACCTTCGCTGGACTTCAGAAGTAGTTGCCGTCTTATTTAGTTTTAATCCAGACTTGCTTTGTTCAAATAAACGCCTTTGCATTCGTACCAACAACGGGATCAAGTGCAATGGCTTCCTGGGACCAACCATCTAACAGTCGACTCTGAGATCAACACTCTTCCATTAATCTTCAGACCGCACGGGAAACTCCAGTCATCCATTCGGTGAATCCACGCCTCCAAGCGGCTCTGATTGCTTCAAACGCGGCCACCGAATTAACAGAATTAGTAACTCAGGTGTTGATTGGACAAGCGCAATTACAGCCAGCCACTGCCCCGCTGCTATTGGGCCTTCAAACAAATATGTCCCGCCTCCAGATCTGCTGGAGAACACAGGCCCTGAACTACAACCGTTCCGACGAGTTTTTTTTTTCTTCTTCCTAAAATGAGCTTCGATCAAGATATTTAATAATAATTGTGCTGACTTTGTTTTCCAAAAGCCAGTCTGGCGACATCTTATAGCCGCGCGATGTGATTTGATGTGACATTAAACATGAGCTATTTTTTGTATTAACCAAAAACATTACTATTATCAAAGTTAAACTTTTTAGCTATTATATAAAATCACTAGCAACATAATGTTTATCTTATGCACCTCCATAAAAAGTCTACATGGATCCAGGGCAACATTACAATTTTCATTGTGACATCTTTATACACATTTTATTTGCAACACTTGGGGGGAAAAAAGGAAGGAAGGAGTGATACAGCAATAAAAACCCAATACAAAACTCCAAAATCTAAACAGGAAATTATTTATAAGTGCAAAGGGTATTTTAACACAAAATATAACTACTGATTATTGAATTCCCATAAAGCAGCATATTGCTTTGGTACTAAAAGCCTCTTAAAAAGCACCAACAGACAGAAGGAAGATGACTCTAACATCTGATTCAATTCACCTGCTTTACAGTTTCGTACACTTCCATGAGTTACATTACTTTGATAATACTTTGAACTTCCCACCTACAGATGATGAGCCTAAAGGCGAGATCTCCTAATCCTCCATGTAACAAACACCCACCTGAAGCTCACAGAGTTCGTTTTTGAAAAGGGCAACTGTAAGGCAAAAATGTCTGTTTATCCACATATGAATGTCCATAGGCATCCATTAAAAGTTAGGTTCTGTGCTGCAAATCTTCACCTTTGTGGAATGCGCCACTTTCACAAACAATCCATTGAGTTATCTGGTAATAATCCCAGGGGTGGGGCTTTGCCTGGCAGACATGAAGGTGGAAGCATAGAATTCGATGAGGGGTCCACATTTTCGGAGTCTTCCATGCGCTCCGCACACCCTTCCCAGTTGATATGGAATCTGGTGACACGTGGATTTGATGCCAGAATATTTCTCTGGAGCTGAGACAGAAAAAAACATTTTATTAAATATGATTATGCAGCCTGCATATTGTTACTATCTGTGCAAAAAACATTCTACTTAAACTACAGTGATAATTTAATTGAAACTTAGATAAAATATAAGCATTTTTTTACTTTAATTGGGACCAAGTCCCACAACAAAAAAAATGTTTTAACTATATTCAGAGAAGAGAAATGCAAAAGCAATATCATTAAATCAATCCATGTAGATTAAGAGATGACAATCCTGAATTTTACAATTAGTGCAGCACACTGCTCAGTTTGAATTTGTGCTTTTAACCATTGTTAACAAATAAATATATAACAGCATAACATTCCAGTTTACTGGGACTGACCTGTGTATAGTCTGGCTTGACTGGTGGATTTTCACGAAGGTCTGGATCTGTATATTCATTGTTCACATAGTAACCAATGCGAATAAACTCCTGGCCACGATAGGTGCAGGTGATCAGCACAACAGTCACACCAACAGCATCACTCTCAGGAATCAATCCAGTGTTTGGAGCATCAGCCTGTTCAATAAAGCCACATTTTGATATGCAAAATATTTATCGTTTTGACTTGCTGCCTAAATAAGCACTTCAGAGTAAAGTTGTATCATTGTTTAACAGTTAAGAATAACATTTTTTAAAACTTCTTACTTGAAGTTTAAAATGTTATACATTTCAACAGTTTGGCTCAAATAAATAATTGGTAATTACTGAACAATCACTATGCATCCAGTGATAATATCTGCCCAAACCCAACACACCTGAAACACGAACATATGCCTCCCAGCAGGTACTGGGCCAACCAAGACGGAGTCCAAGATCTGGTCATATTCTTCACTCTCAGCTGAGCCCACATAAATGATTTTCCACTCAAGGTCTATAAAGAACAAAAGGCACACTCGTGTCTGCTAATGTTATTAAAAGACCTAATTCATTTATTAATTTTAGGCTTTAGCAAAGGGTGTTGAAGAAAAAGAAATAAGCGAAAATGTTCAAAAGTTAATCATAGGTTTTCTCTATAAACAGCATGTATAAGTGAAACTATCACATAAAAGTAGCAATGTAGAGTTGTATTTAATACATAAAGATACTATTAACTGTACACCACAAGCCGGTGAAAAGTATCGGATGACTCTGCCCAAAGCTTTGCAAGCCTGCCCAGAGAACTATGTATGTTGTATGTAACGCAAATGTATACATTACCACTCACATTGGTGAGCTTAACATTTTGCTACTACGTTAGCTGTTAGCAATCTCTACTAACGAAACAGACGTAAAATTTCATTTACACCCTTGATACGAGTTTCTGTTATTGCATACCTTCTGGAAGGTCCTCCATGCATTCAAATGTTATTTCAAACTGAAAAGGATTTCCAAAAGGACTCGGGTTATCTAGGACAGCTACGTTCAACACCTGCACCTTCGCCATTGTTACCAAAGCGCTTTTGACGGGCTAACCAAAATCAGACGTTCAAAAATAGTTTCCCGGCAATTCTTTAAAAGCAACACTACGACTGTACCAGTTAACGATGTCGGCGTATTTAAAGAAAAACACTGTCAATGCAACAACTTCAAACACTATATAACCGTCAAAAGACAAGCAAAATCGTAACTATGAAGACAATCAAATCTTTTAAAATTCGAGGACATATATTGTTCTCGCGCCCGCTACTTTCTCTTTTTTTACCCACAATTCACCGGGTGTACGGCAAGCGTGAGAGTCATACAGAAATTGACCACAAACAACTAGTTTTACTGCCCCCTTGTGGCACAATTGAAAAAAGGGGCCTGTGAGAAACTATTAAAGTTGAAAAATAATTTTAAATTCTATATAATAAATTCTATATAATAATATCTATTCTATCTATCCAACTATCGCTGGCGATAGTTAAAAAAATAACCCGTTCCCATCACTCATCTGCAAAAGAAAGTAAAATAAAACAGGCAACAATAACAGACTACAAATTTAAATAATTATGCTTATTCCTAAGAGGAGGACCATGCATGGCGAATGAAATCTTTAAACAAAGATTTAAAGATCAGAATTACGCATATATGTAAAATGGCAGATATTGTTTTCATTACTGGATAAACTATCAATAAACCCCATAATAATGATTATAATATTGTTCATTTTTTAGTCTTATGAACCTTCAGGACTTTTCATTTGAGAAAAACTTTTTGACTCACAATCTGTGCTAAAATATGAATAGTACACACATCAAACTGTTTATTAATCCTCTTCAAACACCAGCTCTTTTTAAGTGAAGAGGAAATCACACAGTAGTATTAATGAAAATTTCTGCAGATGCAAAAAAAAAAAA